>CM034008.1:17946276-18065512 GCA_019603395.1 Cyrtorhinus lividipennis
AAAAAATCGACAATCGGCCAAAATTTTTTTTATCAAAAATCGATTATTGATTCCCATCCCTATTGGGCACCTACCTACCCATTTCAGAAGCGGGTTTCCATGATTTTCTTCGGGTACCTAGGCGTGTGAGGTATCATTTTTCACTAAATTTTGGACGCTGAATCGATTAGAATCTCCCCATACACAAGGTCCAAAGTGTAACCAACCATTCTAGATGAATTGCCAGCATTTTCATTATATTTATTATTTATATTTTTAATTTACCCTATTCTTTCATTGTAGGAGTACAAGGAGAAGCTCATCAAAGTGGAACAAGTTCGTCACGAAGTCATCTCTCACTTGAGCAACCTCCCCGACATGAAGCAACTTCCTGACGTCACTTCCGGGCTCGCCCCCCATCCCCGCCGCTGGAGACCTTTTCCTCTGAGTTATTCCACACTCGAAATCGTTTCGCTCTTTCGTCATTTTCCAATTTTGTTGAAAAATGGTTAATAAGTTTATAGGTTTTATATTAAGATAGTTCTTTAGTTTAATAGACGTATTAAGAATCGTTCAGATGAAAATTATACTGTTCGTGGGAGAAATCATTGTTAAAACGCGATTTTCCGAGTGTGGTATTATATTGCCGTAACGAGTCTTTATCGGCGATTGTAGGTGCAAATATTGTATGAAACGTTTCCACTTTGTCAACTGGTATTTCACATTATTGCTATTAAAAGTATTTTACTCTACAATAATTATAATTAAATCACGAGGATCTGTTTTGTGAGGGAACCAAGCAACCCTCGCATAATATATGTGTGCATAGAAGACGGCAAACGGTCCTAAAACCGGGAAAACGGGTTCTTATCGGAAAACGGTTCTTGTACAGAATTGGTGAAACGGTTCTCAATCGAAAAATAGGGCCAGGAATATAAATCGTCCCTGGACGAGTTGCCCCCCCCCCTTTCCCCACCACATTTAGAGCCCCCGTAAGAATCTCTTATCTTCTTATAATTTGTTTAAAGTTAATTTTTAATTTTTCATTTTATCACCTTTTAATTTGTCTTCTTGTGCCATAGAATCCCTCTTTACAGTTGAGTGCCAAGTTTTGGTTGGTTATTCGTTGAATAATCAACCTATGTTTTCATGATAATGGTCAAATTCTCCGATTCGGCTCAAAATTTTTTTCTGGGCGTTTCATGATGTCCTGATCAAATAACCAACCAAAAAACAATTTCCGTCCGCCGTCCATTGTCCACGCCGTTTTTGGTAGTAGAAAATTTTCTAAAAATCTGAAATTTGGGTCAGGGGTCTGTTCCCGGCCGAGACGGATCCTCGAAACTTTTCAGCCGATCGGACCAAATTTGGGGGGGGGGGGGGGATTGAAATGTGTGTTCCAAGCTTTGTAAAACTATACCCCACAAGCCTAAAAATGTGTTTTTTGAAAAATGGATTTTCGAGATTTTGGGCGATCTAGGCGAGTAAGGTGTCATTTTCCACTAAATTTTAGACGCTGAATCCAATAAAATGGGTCCCAGAACGATTGGCACCCACTGGAAGAAGTTTTGGGTCAAATTGGGTATGTATCCACCATTTTGATATGTGTCAGGATTTCTAGTGCATCTAGGCGTGTAGGGTATCATATTTCCACTAAATTTGGACCCTGAATCGATTGAAATGGGTCTGGGACCCGCCACACCCACTGTTTCCCCCATTCGAGGAATAACCAACCCGTGAGTAAGAATTTGCAGATTTTTTCAATGATTTCAGCTCAACAGAGGCCCAAATGTAGCATACATGCCCAAGTTCAAATCTTCTTGGAGCACTTAAATTTTTTAGAGATTTTGTTGTAGGGTGCCAAACAAACCGACAGAACGTAAATATAACATATGTCTGTGTATTTTGGACCTTTTTAAGTACAATATTTGCTAATAATGTTAATATTTTGGCACAACTTTTAACTTAATTTTTGTACACTTGAAGTCAGAAGAGGCGTAGATATTCTTAGAAGACCCGTTTTCCACCTCACAACTCAAGCTGTCACATTCTACGAGACCCAAAATTGAAGGATCTGTTTCCCATTTACATCCCAGGGAGTGCTAGCGTCTGTAGGAGGTAAGGGGATGTGCTAAACATCCACAATATACCAAAACGTCAGAATGATGGAGATGACGGTAGTCTTTCTAGAGGCAGCGCTACTTGGCAAGGTGTGGCCGGTTTGAGAAGCTGCCAGGCGTCCCAGGGACGCTTGGTTTGGGATACGCCATCTTGCGGCAGATTGTACAACTGTAGAGAAGTGCAGTTGCTGTACAGCCGTTTTGGCTGGTTATTCCATGTATAAACCAATCTGTTTTCATATAGAAAGTCAAGCTCAATGTTTTCCAAAGAAAAGGATTTTCGGCGATCTAGGCATGTGAGGTATAATTTTCCACTAAATTTTGGACGCTGAATCCAATGGAAAGAGTCCCAGAACGATTGGCGGTGGATGCCAATGGAAGGGCCAGGAAGAGGTTAAGAGTCAAAATGGCTACCTATTACCCATTTTGAATACATGTTTTCGAGATTTCTGGTACCTAGGCGTGTGGGATATCATTTTCCACTAAATTTTGGACCCTGAATCGATTGGAATGGGTCCGGGAACCACCACACACACTAATTCTCCCATTTTCCCCTGGTTGAAGAAATGAGTCTCCATGCGCCTGATCCGAGGAATAACTGAGAGAATCCGCAGCGTTTTTCTTCCAGTAACCTATTATAGAAAGAAACCAAGACCAGAAATGAACTTTGGACATGCATCCCTTCTCATCATTTGCATTTATCCATATTTGGACATAATTCTTCTTTATTATGCGCTCTTCATGTTCATTTTTGTTTTTAGTTGTTTGCCTTTGGCTCTTTTAGACACCTACTTACTTATTCCTAACCTCTTCTACTGTGGTGTAGAGGGTGAACAAAGTTTTTCTGCCCATAACCATAGTTCTCGCGCCTATTGGATCTACTCCTATCTTCTGAAAGGTTTGTTCTTCTTTTTGGGCGTCTTGCTTCCATCAGTTGCTTAGGGACCCTTTGTTCTTCCATTCTGACCACGTGACCGAACCACCTCATCTTTTTGTCTTTCGACTCTTTCTGTTAGCGGTTTTGCCTGTAAATTGCTCCAAATTGTCTGATTCCCAATGCAGTCTCTTCTTAATTTGCCGGCAACTCGTCTCAGATATCGCATCTCTGCTGCTTGAACTCTTCATGCTTTCTGTGAACGCCCAAGATTCACACCCTAAGTTAGGTTAGATACATATATAGAGTTGTAGACAGCCATTATCGTCTGAATCGTGATTTCCTCTTCTAGAAAGGCTCTGTTTATTGCAAAATATAGCCTCCCTGTGGCTGCACTGGCTTCAATATCCTTTTAAATATACTGGTCAATATTAGGTTCTCAATCTGACTGTAAACAGGCCCGAATGTGCAAAATTGTCATCCAGAAGACCAAAAATTACCTCACGCTTACAAAATACCTTCTATTTTACTCACAAATTGAGAACAAAACCCGGTTGAATTACCCCCTCTCTCTCCAAAAAAGGTAATTAATTTTCAAAGAAATGTTTTCCTTCTGAATAAGGTAGGTATTAAGATGTAAAAAAATGTTCATTTCATCTTAAATTTATTTGTACACTTCATTACAGGGTACCAATCCGCCAATTACACAACAGACAGTCATTTTGAAACATCGGCAATGATCAACTCACCAAAATACAATAAGTGATGAGAAAACGTGGAGACCAGCATATAAGGAAAGCGTGAAATAAAATTGTACCGTTCTCGGTTTTTAAGAGTAGAGCGAAAATTGAAATATCGATTTTCGTGAGGTTATAAAAAAAATTTAAATGAAATTCATAGTATTTCCTAAATTTTATATTGGCAATCAGACACGAACTATAAAACTATCATCGCCGACTTGTAGTATTGTGGCTGAGTGAGTTCTTCATGAAATTTGAAATATTTACAAAATGATGAGAGCGTACTAATTTGTTTGACAATCAATAAAATATTTTGATAAATTCATCTGGGGATAACTCGTAAAGTGAGTATATTAAAAGTCTGGTGATTCGATCACTTTACGGTGCAATTTATTGACAGTTTGAGTCTCCATTGATGATTAATTTCAATTTTTCGATAAGAACGAATATCAAAATCGTTGCGGCGGGAACCGAGGTCGTTGGGGGCGGAAGAACCGGTGGGGACTGCCTCCGCGGAACATGGGCGGCCCGCCGGAGTAATTCCTCGGTTCGAACCGAGGGCGGAAGCCGGGGAAAAACGGAGGTCGGTCCGGGAACTGGTTTGGACCGCGTCCAGAGGCGGAGGCGTCAAAACTCGGGATTGGTTGCCCGGCTGGGGAGTCGGGACTTTGCGGAGGGAGCGGCGGTCTGGGGAGTGGAGGAAACCGGCCGAGTGGGAACTGCGAGTCGGCCGCGAACGGCGGAGGAGGTGGAGGTGGTAGCCGTTCAGAGCCGGGAAACGGCGGACGACCAGGGTCGAACGGTGGAGCGGGAGGTGGCGGAAAAGCGAACACTTTACGATCGTCATTCATTTCGGGCATAAGGGCCGACGGTGGTGGTGGCGGCGGCGGAGGTAGAAACGGCGTCACGTTCCTCTTATTCGACGGAGACGACACACCTGTCATATGCTGAAAAACTTCCCCTTTACCTTCGAGCCCGTCCACGAGAGGAATTAACGGTATCTCTTTAATATCGGGAACTTTTTTGATCGGGAAACCCTCAACTTTAACGTCCTCGATCTTACCCCCGTCGTCATCACTCAACTCCATATCTTCGTTGACTCCAACGTCACCGATCCCGTGGGGGAAATCCCAGTCTTCAACCCCTCCTGTGAGGCTGATGAGGTTTCTATGGTCGACGTCTTTCGACCTCATATCTACGTCACTTCCAATGGTCAAACCGACGTCGACCAAAGGCGCCGGTAAACCTTCTTTTTCGTACAACGGCGGCGACTCCGGTGACTCCCAATAGTCGGGGTTATCGTTCCAACCAAACTCCAAAGGCGGCGCTGGTGGCGGAGGTAAAACGTTGTCCGTCACCAACGTTTCCAACAAGTTCGACAAATTCCCCTCTTTAGTCGGAGTCGTAATCACTTCGATTTTGAGGACCTTCGGACGAACAGTTGCTCAAATCCGTCGTATCGTGAAAACTCGAATTGTACGTCGCGTTGAGCTCCACCGGTGGTGGGGGAGGTGGCGGCGGAGGCGGTACCGTGTCCGTGATTGGTCGGAAATAGTTGAACACGGGTGGAACGTTGATCGGCGGAACCGTTATCGACGGCGCCGGCACCGTTACCGGCGGCACTGGCACGGGCGTGTCGCCGTTAAACCCAAACTCCGCCTGTCGTTTGACTCCACGTCCGTAGAAATTGTCAAATTCTTCAGCTACGGACGAATTGCTAAATAGACTGCCGTCCAAAAACGACGTTCCACCGCCGGGGGTGAATTCAAAAGTGCGTTCAGGAGTGTCTTCTGGCTCCGGCGACGGCGCCGTTGGCGACGGCGTCGGCACAGGGCTTGGCAAAATTTCGATTTTCTCATCGAGTTTTTTCTTAACCGATTTGACTCGATTTGTGAAACATTTATAAGCGTTGCTGACGGTTTTAGCTGACGTCAGTTCTTTTTCGTAAAACTGCTCGCTGATGTCCAGCAAATCAATAAGCCCAGAACGTTCTTTGATTTCCGCTTCGAGAGCGCCTATGAAATCGGTGATTTTCGAAATCCCTTCGTCAATTTCCGAAATGACGTCTTCGCTCGCTTTTCGGTTTTTGAGCGTCGTCCGCAAGCGATCCGTATCCGTCAGCGGCATCGTGTTCTCCACCAGCTGTTTCATCTTGGCGTCCGTGTCTTCTTCGAGCGTCTGACAACTCTTCAACCGCGAGTACAAAAGCGTCGGTTGAAAGTCCTCTATATCGATCCGATTTGCGCTTTTGTGCCCCCGAGTCAACAAACTGCTCAAATCAACTAAAAACGACTCGTCGTAGATGTTCCGCTCGTCCCAAATTTTGAAAATCCTCAAAATTTTATTTCGGATATTGGCGTCTCGGACCATCGTCGTCGCCTTCTGCAGCGCAGGGCCGAACGTCCCCACGTACGGAAGGCCTTTCTTCTTGCTATACTGTATAATGTCATTGGCTAGGTAAAATAGCAACACTCTATGGTCATTTTTGACTTTTTTCAACGCCCCCAACCAAGTAGCGACGATTTTCCCGTGGTGTTCAACATGAGACAAACACCAATTCGACAGAGTTGCAATGCTGTCGTGGGAATCTTTCAATTTGAAAAGTTTCTGCTCAAAATCATGCTCACTAAATTTGCTCATGGTAACTTTGTATTAGGATTTTCTTTACATTTCGACACACGGCAATTCAACGCGACCGTTCCGAGTCATGAAGCCCAAACGAAGATTCCGATCGCCACTTCGAATCGGTCAAATCTTCGTTTTTAACGAACAATTAACGTTGAAAATTGTTCCATTCTGACCGCAACGTACCACCTGAAACGAGTGTAATCCGAAATTGTCTTCCAATGGACGCTGACGATTTCCTTCGCACATAAAACCGCGTAAAACGTGTGATCACAACACAGCACTCGACCGATTTACGGCGGATTTCCAATTTACCTTCGACAAATTGACGTTTAAACGGTAATTGAGATGAAGAAATGCGTCCAAAAATTACTTCCACTGCGGGTTTACAAGCACTAAATGAGAATTTTCAGTGTAAAATAAGCTTCCGAGTTCGGACTCGCTGATGGAAGGCCAAACTTGTTATAACCACCGATTGCCGTAACCTACCAGAAGGTTGGTAGGATCATCTACGGACAAATCTACGGATTCCCAGTTGGATGTAATGGAGGTAAATTCGAATTTTTTGTGTACTTTGTACGATTTTGTTTCGTTTCAAAATTTCATTTCGTTTTGATTATATTCAATCAAAATAATCGTTTATTATTTAAATTTAAACGAGCATAATAATTTCTTCTATTTTATGAATATATATATATTCGCAATAGGAAATCGCTCATTCACTGTTCCACTAAACGCAATCGTAACAAACGAATCGATACAATGAACGTTTCGATTATCTCGAACATGAACTTGTAATATATTTCTAGCAATATTTTTGATAATAGAGTGTTGTTCAGTGAATTTATTTGAACGTTAGCTTGAAAGCTCAAAGAAAGAATCAAGTAAGAACGACAATTCGATTATCTTGATAATAAAACCCCTCCTAGTTTCGATCTTTTCGGTTAAAAGGATCACATTTTGATTTGTTTTCAACTTCCAAATTTGCGTCTTAGGCTTCTCAAAATTAAATGACCAACGAGAATTAAAAAATAAATCGATGTAAAAATTACAATTAACGTAAGATGAATAAAATTTGAGTGAAAGATGGTTGGTCAGGTACCAACATGACTACGAATTTTTACATCATCGGCATAATCGAAATACATCGATTCAGTCCCACTTACATCATGTTTCAGTGAATTTCATACTGGTAATTTCACAGAGTAATCTATCTTGTACCTTAAAACACCAGTAATTGGAATTATCGATATTTCGTCTAAAACATTGGGCCCATCGATTTACTCCTTGAAAATACTGAGAACTTCACAACTTGCGTGAACAATATTGCAAATTGCAACAATATGAATGGTTAGAATCGATTTATTTATCAAAAATATTTTAAATTACGATAATTTGGAAATAATGATATATTTATTGAAAGATAAATTCCTATACTTCTTCCATAAACATTGAATGTGGCAGTGTACAGCCAAATTACCAAAGAATTCCAATATCGATATGATGATAATAAATGGGCAGTTATGTCAATTATTCGGCGGCTTTATTTTTGAGGCTGAGAAAACCAAACTTAGCACAAGTACCTGAATAAAAAATCATTTATTTCTGGCATTTTTTTTCAGGTATATTGTACTTATACTTACCAATGAGTGTTTTCAGAAATTGGGAATTAAGTGTTACATTCAGTCAAAATAGCTTTCAAATACTATGGTTATTTGGTTTATTGAAGAAATGCGACAAAATAAATGAAAATTTCATTCAAATTCATATTATTTAGTGACAAATACAAGGAATACAAAAATGAAGAATGACGCTTACGGGCTGTAAATAAATTCCGTACATCTACGGATTTTGTTGTTTGATTAGCCTGTCTCAAGATGGTTCGATCAAAAATCCATAGAGGGCGGTTCGGAAGTAGAAAATTGTTTCTATTTTTTCAATTTCCCTTATCAGTTGAGTGACAAGAAATTGTGTTATTGGTGTGGGGGAAATTTCGAGTTTTGGGTTATTTTGACCTGAATCGGGTTTTCACTCGCGTTAAAGCGCTCAATATTTGGTCTGAGCAACAGAACTGTTGTTAACCTCCATCGCGAGTTGCGCAGTAATCGCCGCCGTAGAAGAGGTTGAAATTGAAGTTCTCGTTTGACGAGTGTCTGTGTATTTTCAGGGTGTGTATATCTGTTGTGGAGGGGTTTTGGAATTTTAATTGAGATTTCGTTCGATTGATTCGAGTGATTCGGGGTCGTTCGAAGCTCAAATGGCGACCAACCCCGACGAAGAACAGAGTCTGAGGGAGTGCGAAGCGTACGTCCAAGCTCATTCGATACAACAGGTTCTCAAGGATTGCATCGTTCAATTGTGCGTCAGTCGTCCGGAGAATCCGATCGCCTTTTTGAGGGAGTACTTTCAGAAGTTGGAGAAGGTGAGGACTGATAAGAGCCTTGTGGTAGTGATAGTGAAGACACGACCTCTTCAGGAAGGGCGCTGTCTTGAGTGCTGATGTAAGGGTTTCCAGGATACCGGAGGGCCTTCGCGGTGCAGACGGTCTATCATCTAGTTGTAGATACTTCAGCATTAAATCACCCCGAGTTTTGCCTCGTACTGGTGGCATTCTACCAGACTGTAGAGACTCTTCATGGGCCACAACTCACTTGGGCCTCTACAATTTCAGCTTACAGTACTAATGCCCCTCTTGGCGCTGACGAACAGCTTCAACTTCTTGGTTAATTACATATTATAGAATTGGCAGCCCAGTCAGGCACAATATCACACCAGGTTTGTTAAACACAGTGCTGTGATCAGTTAGTGCCACAAGTGCTCCACAGAGGGCTTACTATCTCAATGCTAGTATATCCAAGATGTGTATAGCCCAAGCATGAGATATTAGGAGCCCTGTTGTAGCCATAGTGATGACACGACCTCCTCAGGAAGGGCGCTGTCTTGAGCGCTGATGTAGGGGATTTTTAGGATACCTGAGGGCCTTCGCGGTTGTTGAGACTTCACCTCAAGTCATTCTGAGTATTGCCTCCTACTGGCGGTATGTATTCTAACAAACAGACCAAAGAAGCTCTTCATGGGCCACAACTCACTTGGGCCTCTACAATTTCAGCTTACAGTACTAATGCCCCTCTTGGCGCTGACAAACATCTTCAACTTCTTGGTTAATTACAGAATTAGCAGCACAGTCAGGCGTAATATCACACCAGGTTTGTTAGACACAGTGCTGTGATCTGTCACTGTCATAAGTGATCCACAGAGGGCTTCCCATCTCAATATTACAATGTCCAAGACGTGCATTGCCTTTAGGAGCACTGTTGTAGCCATAGTGATGACACGACCTCTTCAGGAAGGGCGCTGTCTTGAGTGCTGATGTAGGGATTTCCAGGATACCGTAGGACCTTCGCGGTTGTAGAGTTGTAGATACTTCACCTTAAGTCTACAATTTCGGCTTACTGAACTAATGCCCTTCTTGGCGCTGATGAACAGCTTCAACTTCTTGGTTAATTACGTCATTACAGAATTAGCAGCCCAGTCAGGCGCAATAATACACCAGGTTTGTTAGACACACATACATAGATCACAGGTTTGTGATCAGTTAGTGCCATAAGTCATCCACAGAGGGCTTCCCATCTACAATGTCCAAGACTTGCATAGCCTTTAGAGACGTGCACGCCTTTATGGAGCTATGATGTAATGATAGTGATGACCGTCAACTTTTCAGGAGGACCTCCTTGACGTTTGACTGTAGTGCCCCAGAGGCACCTCTTTCAGCGCACCTTGTACTAGATGTTACTTCCCCTATTTAGTGCTTGTTGATTTCCCTTAAGACTGGTATGAACTAAATCAAATTATGTAGCTAAAAGAGCATTAATTTCTTCATGGGCACAACGCTCTATGTCATGAGAAATTGTTGTACTAAACGGACCAAGAAGAAATGTTACTTGACCATGATCCCTATCAATACTAGTATACGTATTGACAGCTTGGGAGTCAACGCATAAAACTGATCTGTAGTCGCTAGTTGTCACTCAGAAAACAATACAGACAATTCTACTTAAAAAACCTATAAGATACCCAAGAAAATGCATTCTTGAAGACTTGGAAGTTCTTTATTTATTTCGGCTTATTGAAAAAACAACCGTAACGTATACCTACGAAGAATGATTAGATAAAAAAATAGATAAAGTCAACCTAGGAACTAGAAATGGCAAGAGAATAGGTTAAAAACCTCAGCTGCGGAGAGATTTTGCTTGTCAGAGGTGTTTTGCTCTTC
This sequence comes from Cyrtorhinus lividipennis, assembly GCA_019603395.1. Taxonomy (NCBI): domain Eukaryota; kingdom Metazoa; phylum Arthropoda; class Insecta; order Hemiptera; family Miridae; genus Cyrtorhinus; species Cyrtorhinus lividipennis. Next base: position 17,956,888 of record CM034008.1, read on the forward strand.
AATAACTTGCCAGAATGTCTCACTCGCTTAGATAAATACATAGAATGAATTTAAATGAAGCATTAAAGGAAGCTCCAGCTCCCTGTACAAGTTATCTTTTGACGAAGTGTTGTGTTCATCATATCGTTTGCTTAAGATGTAAATTAGGCAGCCCAACAGGCTGTAAACAGCCGAGTCTTCCAAGCATTCTAGAGACAGGGAGTTGGCTGCAAGCCCAGAGTAAGGAGGAAGACATAAAAGGTCGTCTCCAACTGTAGGAAGGCTGCTGAATCAGGGGCTGTTCACTCTAGAGAGGAGATTTCAACCGTTCAGCGCCCCCAAGATGTGTGTGCAGGGCAGGGCTATTTGAAGACTGGCCAATCAGGAAGTGGACAAGCCTTTGTGGGGGATCAGGAATGGATAAAGGGTGAGAAAAGGAGGGCAGAAAAATAGCGACAAAGGGCAGAGGCTAGAGAAATACAAGGAATCCATTCAGGCTGGAGGAAGCTTTGGCGCCAATCCCACCTGGCAGGTGGTGGCCACTGCCACAAGGCCCTCAAAGTCACTGTAGAACAGGCCATCCAACTGGGGATGGCCATGACTTACAAAGGGGTTATGTAATGAAACAGCTGGTGGAGACTGCAATCATCGCCATCTAGCGGTAACTCCTCAGACTGATCCCTGCACCACCCTCTAGGCGCAATGGGCAAACATGGGCAGCATTTCTTGCATGAAGATTCAACACACTCCTTCCCTGTTGGAGATGTTTGCTCTTCTTACAAATTTGTCGGTTATTGAAGCACATTGGAATACTTTGGAGTAGGGAATATGCAATCCTACACAATTCAACTTAGTCCAACCCAAACAAATTAAAAATAAATTCGTTAGTCCATCATTACACAATTTGTAATACTTGCTGAAGTTTCCCAGTTAGCATCAGTTATTGAAATTGAAAGTACTGTTTAGGTCCTAGCCCGTTGTTAACTAACTAATCTAAACCATACTACATTTTGAACAGCATTGTTGTTGCCTCTGAGCTGGCAGCCCCTTCATTGGCAATCTGTAACCTGTGGTCATTGAGGTTATAGTAGGACAATAAGGATTTACAAGGTCCGTTCAGAAAGTTCATATGAAAGTGTTATACTTAACATTTTTATTTTTCAATTATTGAATTCAATTATTCAATTTTGTCCAAAGTACTCCTCCCTGACACAATTGATCCAATGCTACTTAGTAGGCTCCTTCAAAGTGGTTCCAGGTTCACATTTTTATACGAACTTTCCAGACAGACCTCTTACATTAAGCCTCTTTGCTTTGTGAGAAGTAGATGATGTAAAATGTAATACTTCTTACTGTTGAAGAGTCTTTGGTCAAATACGTCCTTTTTCCTTAACATAGCCGTTACTTGCTGATATATTCCTGTTAATTCTTCTTGTTTTAATGACACAAACCAGATTGAAATAATGAATATTGTATCTGTTACAGGTAAGTGCAAAGAAATCAATACATGACGAGATAACGTAATAGTAAGTATATTTTCTTATCCATTTAGGCAAATAGGAAACTTTGTGCCTTCCTTAATACTATAGAGAGTTGACAATGCCTTGAATCTTCAGCAAAATGTACCATAAAATTGAATAGTTTGTCCTATTTCATTTTCCAATCATTTTGATCATTTATTGCTCAATCACAAGGATATAGTTAGAAAATAGCATTTTTCCAAGTACAAATTTACAATTTTTAGCACTGAACTAGACATTAATAAGAATATATTCGTGCTCTCTTTTTTGAAATAAAAATGAAGCTAACCTGACAATTTAAAATATGAAAAAAGTTTTAATATACTTAGTCTTAATTTCCCCCCCATTATGTATTATAAAGTTGCGGCTCTGTTATGCCAATTCCTTGTGAACAGGCTCTCGTTCCGTTGGAATTTTGCCGTCAGTCGTCATTCCTATGTATTCTGGTCGCCAGAGCTGGTTGCAGAAGAAGGCTTCCAAAATGGCTTGCTCGGGCGTCCACTGCAAAATGCAAAAAAAAAGTTAATCTTCTTCAAAAATTTTGAAAATTTGATCAGGTCTCGACAAAGGTGATTTTAAATAAAGAATTGTCTAAAGGGAATCGAAGGAAAAAATACAAAATTGTTGTTATGTTGGCTGTCCTGCACAGTTGGGAAAACTTGAGCCAAAATCTCTTTTTTGTGAAAAGAAGAAATCCTCCAAAATGCTACTCTGCTCCCTTTTACTGCAACTTACTACTTTCATTACTACATTGAGAGGGCTGCCAACCAAACAGAGGCAGAAGCACTCCAACACTCCCCTCACATAGACCCAAAAATGAACTGGCGCCAATTGGTGGACCACTTTGGTATGGTTATTTATAAAGGTCCAAACGTCCACAGCTCAGGTTCTCCTCATGTTTTGTAGTCTAAAGAAGGAATTTGGCAATGACTTGGTAGGAGAGCATCATCTTTGTTGACATACCAGTTGCTCTGAACCCAATACTCATGTAGCTTCTGCAGCACATTGACATGCATCAACCCAAGTTAATAAAAATCTGAGTTGCCAAGCAACATTACTGTGAGAGTGCCTCGAATTGGGATCCTGCGGCGTGTTTTTTGAAAATGGTACATCAAGATGCATTTGCAACTGTGCCAGCGCATAAACTGACCTTCTTATTCACATAAAGGGATTCTCAGCAATCATTCCTGCATACTAAACACATTACTTTGCAAAGCTCTGAATTCAAACAACTGTGCATTTCTGCTACTTTTCATGGCCATCAAATGTTGCATGCCTGTGAACTTAAGCCCAATCAAGGACCAAGTGCCATTTGGACTTTTGGGACCTTTCTGCAGGGCTGAGCCAAACAAATAGTATTCGTATAGCCTGAAGAGTGCCTGCATGAAAGGGCAGCAGCTGTCACTCTTTAGATGCTAGTTCCTGATAGACCTTAACAATGTTTCTAACCATATTGACCATAGAATGCTGTGAAGGGACACTAGGATGAAAATTTGATGATAATTATCCATGCAGCATATTTATGCATACCTCTGTGTCATTCCCACGGTCTGATTTAATGTCATCTTCAATCGTCCGAAGCAATGTTGGATCCAATTCAAGTGTCTTGCTTCGTAATTTGGCTATCAACTTCTCCCTTTGCAGTCGTATTCTTTTCTCCGTTATGCCGTATATGTTCATGAAGGCTTTCTGACACACTTCTATCGTATGTACACCTTCTTTAATGTTAGTAACGTATCTAACTTTCCCTTTTAAACCTGAAACAAAGCCAAATAAACGTCCAATAATGGCAGAAGGGTGCCTTAATCGAGTTGTCCTTTCAATAGTTACTCACTCGTGTTTATTTTAGGCGTGTGTTGAGAATGGAGATTGACGGGTTCCTGGTCATCCAACGGTATCCTGTACTTGCACGACACTCTCCTTTGTAGCCTTCCGCCGACTCTTTCCTCTTGAGCCCATAACCTTTTGTACACAGACCTTCAAAACGTGGAAGAAAATTGAATGAAAACAGGAGAAATTATTGGTTATAAAGATTATTGAAATAGAGAAAAGCTGAATAAGTCATCTCCAACCATTGAAACTCATCATTCTTTGGTGCTGTTTCTGCAGCCGCTTTGAGTTTGACATGACACATCTCTCAATTACCCAACATTTCAGTTCCCCTCATTTCTCCTTATGAAATTCCTTCAAAAGACAAACCTTGAGAGGAATGCTCTTCTACTTATCATTCTTCCACTGCAATTTCCCTTTATTATATCTCATTCCTAACCTTTTGCCAAGTCCACGGGTGAAATTACAGTTCAAATTTACCTCATTTCAATAAAAGACTGAAGGTATTCATTTTGTTGAGCGTTGTCTCTCAGTCGATTGAATTCCTTATTTAGATTTTCTTTGACGTCTTGCGGCACTCGTTTGTAACATTTTTGCGGACAAGTGCACAACGTTTGCAATTCTGCAACAAAAATGAAAAAATATGGGATTAATGAATGTAATTGATACAGTGGGATAGAAAAGGCTGAAGTATATGTATGATTTGACAAAAATAATAATCTTGAAACGACAACCATTTACAACTTTCAGTACTCTGCAAGTTGCAAGATCCTGTCTGTGATGAGTGCAATTCAGACTTGTGTAAATTGATGCATGCTGCTGTAGAAGCGTCCTCTCCCACAAGGGGGTGCATCCTGGGACTGTTAGGCACATTACTTCATGCTAGGTTCCAAATTCTGCCTGCTAGTTGGTCTTTCGTGCCTGCAGCTTGCCTTCTTGGACATTTTGGACGTACCCTGTCACAGGGTTCCGTGACTCGCCCTCCATCATCCTAGTTCTCTGGCGTGGAGGGCCACCAGCTCCCTGCCAATCTGTTGACGTTCTGTCTCCCTTTTGCATTTAAAGAAGGTGTAGAAGCGCTGTTCTTCTCGTCGATTCAGCATAGGCAGTTTGTGGAGTCCACAATGCGCATCTTGTAAAGGTACTGGTCAAACAGCTTGTGGCCAGAGAGGAAATGTGTCCTTTCACACCTTATTTAATGCAAAATTTGGGAGAGGTGAACAGATTGTAAGGGAGCTGGAAACAACCATCTTTCCCAACCTTAAGGAGATGGTGACCAGGATGCTCGAGAGTGGTGTGTGTTGCCCATCAATGAGCAACCAGCTTCACTATTGGGTCCATCTCAAAGACATGAAGTGATTGATCAATGCTGTTACCAGGACATGTGTACACTACCAACACGTGTGCACCAATTGATGTACATTGGTACACCAAGGACAGGGTGTACAGTGTACCAAACCAGACTATCTGGACTGTGCCTAAATCAAGCCTGCTCTCTCCAACTGGAGGAGATTGTCTGACGCTCCTTAATCCAACTGTACCAGTCCAGAGAATATGCCAAACGACTCCATTTGGTTGGTAGTCCTCTCAACTCAGTACATACGTGCCTGAGTTAAAAGATCCTCTCAAGCAGCCATTTGAATCTTGGCGGGAGATATTCAGAGGCAGCTGCAGCAATTTTTTTTGTCTTGGGTCGTACCTTCTGTTGAATTCACAAAAAATGTTCTCCTTCTCTGTGGGTAGTACCACCTTTAACGAGATTTTTACGAGCGTCGAGCCATTCCACCCTGTATTTCATCCAAATCCAATTTTCGAGCGAGTTGGGGAGGGTGGTTGGAGGTTGTTTGTCCTCGTCCGATGGAAATTTCTCTCGCCCGTGTCCAGCTTGAGGAAAAACCGTGAAAATGTGAGGAAAAAAGGGAGCCTCTCCCAGGATTTCCTATTCCAATTCTCCACTCAGGGACTCAACTTTCAAAACCAACTCGATACGTTTTCCAGAAGAAAAGGGAAAATTCGTTGACCCAAACGTGTTTTTCCTCCATTCTTGTTTCCAGGTTCCACCAAACCCCAAATATGAGAATTCACTGCTCATATATTTTTTCTAGGGAGAAAACGGATGAGGGAACAATCACCCTCAGGCCCTGAATCCTGCGCAGTCGTGTATACACATGTCATATTTCCACCTGGGATCAGTTTTTCCATCAAATCCACCCTCTTGCTTTCTAACTCAAACATCCCAAGGCTTCGGATGTTGACTGAAGAAAACATAGAGAAGCCATTAAATCCTGGATCAATTAAGTACTAATTTAAATGACACTGACCAATGTAGAACGTTCCAAAATTGGTATCGTCGACTGAGAAGCGCTCATCATCACGCTCACAGTTCATTCCTACCATTCTGTGACGTAACTGCTGCTAGGCTAGCGTAGGCGCATTTCTGAAATCTCACGTTTTATCATCAATCCCTAATCACCAACCATGAAACCACCATCAAAATCTGACCATCATTGAAGGTTACTTTACCCCTGAGCAGTTGCTAGTTTCAGTTTACTGAGAAAGTAACCACTCCAATGTCAAATGACAAGTAAAACATATCACATTCATCAACTTGACAAAATGTTGATGATTACCTTTGAAAAGCTATAATAATGAAGCCCACATGAATGTAGCTAATATTTATAACTTTTTGTGACGTCACAACTCTGCTTTGACTTGTGTTCAGACCATCTACCAAATGGGTTCTGTTGATAATGGGGTTGAAACTGATTGGAATCATTTTAAAGATGGGTTTTCAACATTTGTGGATACCATGGCTCGTGTTGTATAATTTTCATCCAAATTCTAATTGATAAGTACATGATTGGAAGCACTTTTAGGGAAAAGGGTTCAGCTGGAGGGGTGGCCAAGGATCTTAGCAGCGATTGTTTGGCGGTACATCGCTAGAGCGAGTTCCAGTTGCCTAATCACTTTGCTTGTGCTTTTGGGGAAAAGGGTCCAGCTGAGAGGGGTGTCCAAGGATCTCAGCAGTGATAGTTTGGCAAACATCTGCTAGAGCAAGTTTTAGTTGCGCAATCCCCTTGTGCTTCATTGGAAGCACTTTTGAGGAAAGACATCCAGCTGGGAGGGGTGGCCACGGATCTCAGCAGCGATAGTTAGGCAATCAACCGCTAGAGCAAGTTGGTTCCCAGTCCACTTGTGAGAAAAGAAGTCCAGCTGGGAGGGGTGGCCATGGATCTCAGTGGCGATAGTTTGGTGGTCACCTGCTAGAGCGAGTTGCGGTAGCCCAATCCCCTTGTGCATCATTGGAAGCACTTTTGGGAAAAGAGTTGTCCAATCCCTTCTGCTTTATTGGAAGCATTTTTGAGGAAAGACATCCAGCTGGGAGGGGTGACCATGGATCTCAGCGGCAATAGTTTGGCAGTCACCCGCTAGAGCAAGTTGGTTGCCCAATCCCCTTGTGAGAAAGAAGTCCAGCTGGGAGGAGTTGCCAAGGATATCAGCAGCGTTAGTTTGGCAGTCACCTGCTAGAGCAAGTTGGTTGCCCTATCCCCTTGTGAGAAAAGAAGTCCAGCTGGGAGGGGTGGCCATGGATCTCAGTGGCGATAGTTTGGTGGTCACCTGCTAGAGCGAGTTGCGGTAGCCCAATCCCCTTGTGTTTTATTGGATGAGCTCTTGTGGAAAGACATCCAGCTGGCAGGGGTGGCCAAAGATCTCAGCAGCGATAGTTTGGCAGTCCTTTGCTAGAGCAAGTTGGTTGCCCAATTCCCTTGTGCATCATTGGAAGCACTTTTGGGAAAATAGTTGTCCAATCCCTTTGTGCTTTATTGGAAGCACTTTTGAGGAAAGACATCCAGCTGGCAGGGGTGGCCAAAGATCTCAGCAGCGATAGTTTGGCAGTCCTTCGCTAGAGCAAGTTGGTTGCCCAATCCCCTTGTTCCAGCCTATAAATCTTGCTTATAGAGGCACAAAATTTGACAATAAAAAGCTACAGAAACCACCACCCAGGCAATTCTAATACACACTAATCACATTTATAAATGTACATCCAAAATCCAAATTACTAATCCTTCTTTCTAAGCCAGAAAATGCCCTTGAAAATGTTCTAAACAATTTTGAAACCGATTTGAAGTGGAGGCAGGTTACCGGTGAAAATGTCATTTTGAAGTTGGTTTTTTGATATTCGTGTGATTTTCATTAATCATTTTCAAGCAAACTAAAATTTGGACGTTCAATCAATCAATATAGAACGTTATTTATAAGAAAGAAGTAGCGAAGTAATGATTTACTCTGAAAATGACGAAGATTGATTGAGAGACAACCTAGAAAAATAGCATATTTTGGAATAATTGCCATTTTCTAATGTAACCTTTTTTGAAGAAAAATCTTTAAAAGGACAATTTTCTCAAAATCGATGACACTGGAATTTTTGTTGAAAATTTGGGTAAAACAAGGTCAAGTAACGTGAGAATTTATTCACTTGAAAACGTTTACACCTGAAATTGAGGTATTTTGGTTGTTTATTCGTTGAATAATCAACATAGTTATTCATGTTAAAAGTCGATCTTTCCGATTCGGCGATCTAGGCTTGTGGGGTATCATTTTCGACTAAATTTTGGACACTGAATCCAATGAGATGGGTCCAGGGACGATTGGTGCCCTCCGGAAGAGGTTTTGGGTCAAAATGGGTATCTATCCACCCATTTTGAATGTGTTTTTGAGATTTCTGCAACATAGGCGTGTGGGGTATCATTTTCCACTAAATATTGGACCCTGAATCGATTAAAATGGGTCCGGGACCCGCCACATCAGCTGTTTCCCCCATTTTCCCCATGTTGAAGAAATGTGTCTCTATGCGCCTGGTCCGAGGAATAACCAAGCCTTGCGATTTTATCTTCACTTAGCGATTGTATCTTGATTTACTGATCAAAATTTCTATAAAAGTAAACAATTTACAGATTATATACATGTACTGAGCTTGCAATGATATTTCTGCCAAATTCTGAATTATAAATACATCAAATAACGTGCATTTTCTTGAATGAAATTCTCAAATTTGACTTATCCGCTCAATTTCTGATCGCTACGATGGAAGTGTGGTTTTCTTTCGACGACAGTTCAACCGTTGTTGGTTCCGAGGCCTCGCTGAGGTCAGCAGTTTGCTCGTGATGTAAGACGCCCTCGGAGGAATCGCAAGCGAAACAAACGTCTTCGAGGCCCCTTACAAGGAGTCTCTCCTCGGCTTGTTATGAAATGCACCTCCCGCTCATTGTAATTGTTATTCTTTCATCATTCGCTTGACAACGCTTTGTACCGTTCAAAGAAAAAAAATTGTTTTTTGATGAATAACAGACGCCAAAACTGTTGGAAAAGTGATTCATTTGTTTCAAAATTCCGTCAAATTTGGACAAAATTGATTTACGGAACGATTTTTTTAAGAAATCGATTTAAAAAGCGAATATGAGGTGTCCCACAATTCATCCCCACCCCCTCACTCTATCCTAAAATCGTCTAAATTGAGAGCAAATTTAAAAAAAATTGTTATCTTCATATTTTGTTGTTGCATTGCTCTCAAATGACGTGTCTGCGCGCCTCCCGCAACTGCGCAAACATGCACAAGTGGCACTTACTTTCTTATTTTAAGATGGGAACCCCAATTTTTCTATGCAAATTCGGATCCTACCAAAATTTTTATGATAATTTGATCCCCCTTTAATATTTTGATTGCGCGCAACCGGTTCAGCGAGCTTGCAAAGTTGCGCAACCCCAAAATTGTCAAATAATGGAGGTCTTGAATTTGGCGTGATTTGTACATACAGAGACAACATTTGTCAAATAATGAAGTAGCTTTAAGAAATCTTTTATGATTTAAGAAGAAATCTAAAGCGTTGTTGGGTTGGATGGCGGGGGAAACGCCCGTCCGCCACTGCGATGACAGCGCTCTCTGTCGAACACAGAATGAAATCAAGTAGTTTTTAATGGAAGGAAATTATCTAAAAATCTGAAATTTTGGTCAGAGACCCGTTTCTGGCTCTAGTCGGTTCTCAAAACTTACCAGCCCAATTGGACCAAATTTGAGGGGGGTATGGAAAAAATGTGTTTTTTGAAAAATGGAATTTTCGAGATTTTTGGCGATCCAGGCGTGTGGGGCACCATTTTCCACCAAATTTTGGAGGCTGAATCCAATGAAATGGGTCCCGGAACGATTTGTGACCCCTGAAGGTGGGTATGGGTCAAAATGGGTACCTACATACCGATTTTGAAAGTGGGTTTTTGAGATTTTCTGGTATCTAGGCGTGTGGGGTATCATTTTTGACTAAATTTTGGACGCTGAAACCAATGAGACGGGTCCCGGAACGATCAGCGCTCTCCGGAAGAGGTTATGGGTCAAAATGGGTATCCATCTACCCTTTTCGAACGTGTTTTTGAGATTTCTGGTACCTAGCCTTGTGGGGTATCATTTTCCACTACATTTTGGACGCTAAATCGATTGGAATGAGTCTCCTTGCTCCTGGTCCGAGGAATAACCAACCTTGCGAATTAATTGGATTTTTGTTTCAAATAGTCGCCAATTATTCGCTCAATCCAAATACCATTTCATCCCAAATTTCAACCACTGTCGTAACTGGACGTATTATGACCGTTGATATTCCGATTATCTCACGTCAGTTTCAAGGTGACAACGGTTCAACTTTCGAGGTGACAGACGAGAGAACTCTTTCGAGTGAAAACAGCTTCAAATGCTCAGGGTCAACTTGGACAGATCCCACTCGGCGATTTCGTCCTATATTTGGAAAAGGTGAATAACTTTCACTGGATACAAAACAGATCGTTCTTGGGAAAACGTGAAAATGACCTTGTTTTCTTAAAACTTTCTTCAAAAAAAAAAAAAAATAATAATAAAATAATAATAATAAGTTTTAATTTTTTTTTTTCTGGAGTGAGGATTTTTGAACGTTTTACTATTTTAATTTGTTTAAAAAAATATATTTTTGGAAAACTGAGGACGAGACAAGCGATCAAGTTCTCCCACGTGATCGTGAGTCCTCGAATGTGTTGGTGAGAAAATTTCCCACAACCCGTCAAGTTCACATTAAATCGATAATTCGGTAATACCCTGCGAAAGCCCACGTCTACGATGCGTGAAATGAACAAAAACCGGATTGAAAATAATTAACAACGAATTGAATCAATCGAGACGACGTTTTCAGCGACAATTTTGGGCAGTTTTTGAGTCGTCAAAACGCATTTTTTGCAATTTTTGAATTGTATATTCTTGAATGCCAATCTGCCTTTTTTGAACTTCCTAACTTATCTACCATTGTTTGGTTCACGTTTTCACTGCGAAAACAATCTCTCGTACAAAACGTGCGTTATCACGGTCATTTTTTTCGGCTAATGAAAATGTTAGCCACAAGTTACCGAAAATGTTCACGTTATCGTTGTACAGTTGTATTCAGGTCGTTTTTGTAGAGAGAAAATGCCTTGGCAATCAGGCAAACAACGTTAAAATTTGAAATTATCATTTTATATAGCAATGTCGAATGTGGAGCAGTATTTTGAGGAAAAAAATGTATACCGCTTGGGCGCAACCCTTACGAAGCTTATGAAGACTTAATTTCAGCTAAATATTGTTTTTATATTTTTTTGTTGTTTTGCCTTAAAATTAGAATTAATTAAAGAACGCAACCAGGAGCATGGAGACTCATTCTAATCAATTCAGCGTCCAAAATTTAGTGGAAAATGATACCCCCACACCCTATGTACCAGAAATCTAGAAAACACATATTCAAAATGGGTAGATAGGAACCCATTTTGGCCCATAACCTCTTCCGGTGGGCGCAAATAGTTCTAAAACCTGTCTCATTGGATTCAGCGTCCAAAATTTAGTGGAAAATGATACCCCACACGCCTATGTACCAGAAATCTCGAAACAGCCATGTAAATTATATACACAATGAAATCCCATTCAAAATCACAAGTGTTACACTAAACTTTGTGCACAATCCCCAAATTGCAAACAAAATTGAGCAAATAAAATAACTTTAGTAAATTTTGCTGAGTGAAAAGTGAAATTGCGTTATTCTTCAACACTAATTCATGCAATTTTTTAATTTTTGACTCCTTTATTTCAACAAAAAAATGGTGAAACAAGTGATTTTGACCAGTAAAATTCACAAATTTGAAAATTTACTGAAACGGTTGACTTATTTTGAAATAAAAACGTTGATATCAGGGAGGTTGGCAATTGGTGATTAACAATTTATTGGGGGAAGATAGAATAATCTGTTTTTGAAAGGTTTATTGTCAAAAGTGTCAGCATAACCTGTGTCTTCTGCTACCTTGAGCGGATTTTGGTGTGCTAATGTTGGCTAACCTGGTGGTCGTGCAATTCATCTTTCTACGTTTTTACAAACTTTACACAGGTGTCAGTTTTACCACAAGAAACAAACAAAACTCAAATTTTGTTTTTCAATGTTGTTGTTGTTGTTGTGCGAGTATAATGGCAAACCTGGGACGTACTATGGGGAGGTTATGTGGTGTAATGAGAGTTTCAAAACAGGAATAATGTTGATTATGCACCCCTATACCATCAATGGTGTTGCCCTTAGACGTCCATCTGTGGTCTCCGATCTTGGTGTTCTCATTAGGACAGGCAGTTGACCTTCAATGAACACATTGCCCAGGCCTCTTCTCGAGCTATGCGTGCCCTCGGGTTTATAAAGCGAAACACCAGGGAGTTCACCAGTACCACTGCCCTGGTTGCCCTCTATCTGGCTATTGTCCAGCCTCACCTGGAGTATGCTTCCGTCGTCTGGAGTCCCTCATACGAGTGCCATGTGGATCAGCTCAACAGGGTGTACCTGATATACCTTCGCTGGACTGTTCCTTAGGCCATGTGGCCTATTACAGTATATCCTCGTCTTCATCTATGCGCCAGATCATCTGGGAGCCCTGCTCTATGGCTCTATGGTTTCCCCGTATATCAGGCACCCCACTCTCTTCCGGCGTTCGCCTGCCTGTGGCAGCCCAGGATGGACCTCGTGGAGGTGCCGGGTTTTGCAAGGGGTCTTTATTTCTCTTCTCTGCTCTGCCAAGCCTCTGTGGCATACTATGCGCTATAGGGTGGGGGTGGCTATGGAGCTGCTGGGACTTAGTGCTTAACTTGCCCAGTGGCACTTGATCGCCACTTTACTGGGTATCACTGAATCTACAGGCATTTTGTGGGGGTACCTAAATAGGAAAACACCCCACCTGTGTCCTCCACTCCAGCTCTTTCTTCACCCATTTTCATTGTGCTCCACAGTCCTGCAGGAAGATCCAGAAAGGAGTCTATTGCAACAGGTTGTACTGTGCATTCCTGCGTTACCTGGCCTTGAAGCTTGGGGTTGGTCGGGAGGACGTGGACTACAGTGCCCTGGCAGCAGTTTCACCTGCTCAGCCCCTCTGCCCGCCTGGCTCTCGCGGACATGTCCTTCATGCACGGCATCTTCTCTGGGCGCATTGATGCCCAATCTTTGCTGGCCCAGTTTGGCCTGCGCTCATGCGATCTCTTTGCTGTGCCATTCTCGCCTACCAACTACATGCGTTCTCGTCCTCTCTGCCAACTTCCAAGAATGGCTAACCTGCTGTCGGCCGAGCCTGACATCGACCTAGTCTCGATCTCCCTTTGCTCTCTTCGGTCCTGTCTCACTGAAGTCTTCTCACTACCCTGACTGTCTTTGGTGCCTAAATAAATAATTTAGGCTTCAAGATGTCTCAGATAATTCGCGTAAATTATTTTTAAATTATAATCAATTTGATTGCAGTTCAAGCGCAGTCGTTACTGATATCACCCGCCAGGCAGGTGCGATAAGTCGATAAGTGTTCATTCTCCGATATCGTCTGCCTGCAATATCAGACGTGTTGCTCGGATTAGTCACTTTCCGAGAAATCAGAGCCGATCGAAATTCGAACCAAGTATCCGTTCAGTAAGTCGAAGGAGAGGCCAATCTTATCTCACCTGTTCAAACACGAAAAACCTCAACTGAGATAGGAACCTCGTCGGTTTTGGCTGTCGTCTTTTAAGACTTCCGACGTTTTTAAGATCCACCGCCGGTAAAATAAAAATCAACGTTTAACGACGGAAAAACAAATAAAACGTCGAACAGTTCATATCAGCGTAACATCTCGATTTATCAATTGGAACTTCACTACGACAATATTTGATGTTTTTGCTGCAAAATTTGCTTAGAAAATCGAAATAATCAAAATAAATCAACTTACGTTGACTTCGCAGGAGAATCACAACATTTCGGATTGTTTTGGTTGGTTATTCCTTGAATAATCAAGCTTTGTTTTCATGCAAAAGGTTAATCGATTCAGCTCAAAAAATTTTTTCTGGACGTTTCATGGTGTCTAGATCAAAAAAGGTCAATGTCTGTCCGCCGTCCATTGTCCGTTTTCGGTAATAGAAAATTTTCTAAAAATCTGAAATTTGGGTCAGGGGTCTGTTCCCGGCCTAGGACGGTCCTCGAAACTTTTCAGCCCGATCGGACCAAATTAGGGCGGGGTAGGGGTCAAAATGTGTTTTTTGAAAAATGGATTTTCGAGATTTTGGGCGATCTAGACGAGTAGGGTATCATTTTCCACTAAATTTTGGACGCTGAATCCAATAAAATGGGTCCCAGAACGATTGGCACCCACCGGAAGAAGTTATGAGTCAAAATGGGTACGTATCCACACATTTTCTATATGTGTTTTCAAGATTTCTGGTGCCTAGGCGTGTGGGGTATCATTTTCCACTAATTTTGGACCCAAAATCGATTGGAATAGGTCCGGGACCCGCCACACCCGCTGTTTCCTCTATTTTCCCTTGTTGAAAAAATTAGTCTCCATGCGCCTGGTTCGACGATTTGGATAGATTGTGTAGAAATTAGGATCAAAGTTGAGCTATTTATCTCGTTTAACTCACCGGGTGTTGTCCCTTTTGTCGATTTCGTTTCATTTGTTGACACTGGAGGAGTTGGTGTGTCCATTGATGAGTTGAGTTTATTTGATCCGTTTTCCTTCGATTCCATTTTGACGTTTAATTTAAAATGTGCTGTTTTTTAAAGATCCTTCAAATTCGGCGGTTCATAATTGGTGTTTTTAGGGCTGGTGGAGACACGATGAAATTGCGGACGCTACGTCGATTGGTTATTTATTAATTATGACTCATTCCGGTAAATGATCGAATGTAAATGACACACGCCGACTGTGAAACGCACGCGCGAACGAACCGACTGAGACAAAACCGATTGATAATTAGAGGCGTCAAAATGAATCTCAGGTGGAAAAGAGACGATCGAGGGGGGTGGCGAACGAAAGTGGGGGCAACCATGGGGAAGACATGCGAAGCGAGGAGACGAAGATAAGGAAACCTTCGCGATGAGGCTTATCCGGAGGGAAAATCCTGTGGCGGTATCTAGCGGTTCGCGGATCAAGTACCGTCAACTCGTTACTTGAGATTTTCCCGGTTCGCAGGCGTGTAACTACGTTTTCCGATCGACGGGTTTTGGTTGGTTATTCCTTGATAATACGAAATTGAACGTAGCATTTATTAAAATTTTTATTTTTCTTCATTTATGCGAGAAGTTTGAATAATTCCGATGGAATGTTTGCCCTCTGTCCGTTTTCATGCAAAAAGTCAATCTCTCCAATTCGGCCCAAAATTTTTTCTGGGCGTTTCAAGGTGTCTAGATCAAAATGAGGCTTAAAACTTTTCAGCCCGATAGGGCCAAATTTTGGTGGGGTGGGGGTCAAAATGTGTATTTTGATAATTGGATTTTCGAGATTTTTGGCAATATAGGCGTGTGAGGTATTATTTTCAACTAAATTTTTGATGCTGAAACTAATGAGACGGTTCTCGGAACGATTGGCACCCACCAAAAGAGGTTATTGGTCAACATGAGTATCTATTAACCCATTTCGAATGTGTATTTTCGTGATTTCTGGTACGTAGGCGTGGGTGGGTATCATTTTCTATTAATACTAGTACACGCATCAAATGCCTATTTCGTTCACAATACCAAGAAACGCCCTGTATCTTTTCATTCAGTGCAAAAGTATAGGAAAAACATTATTCCAGACTGATTCCAGTCAATTCAGCGTCCAAAACTTAAACTGAAATAGTGAAAAATGATACCCCACATGCATAAGTCCCGAAAACATCCCAAAAAT
Source organism: Cyrtorhinus lividipennis (assembly GCA_019603395.1). Lineage (NCBI taxonomy): Eukaryota > Metazoa > Arthropoda > Insecta > Hemiptera > Miridae > Cyrtorhinus > Cyrtorhinus lividipennis. The sequence continues at coordinate 17,972,415 of CM034008.1, forward strand.
CGAGTTTATAAAAAACATTTTTACCCCAAAACCTTCACAAATTTGAGGCCAATCGGGCTAAAAATTGTCGAGGACCAACTTATGCCAAAAAGTGGTCCCTGAACAAAATTTCAAATTTTAAGAAAATTTCCTACAATCAGGCAAAGCATTTTGTTGTTTCGGTTTATTATTCCTTGAATAAGACCTGTTAAACCAATGTTTTCATGCCAAACGTCAACCTCACCGATTCAAAGGCGGACAATATGCAAAATTTGTCTCTTAGATGAATTGTAGAGGGTAGTTTTCTAATAAGAATTATGCAGTATATGTTTATTCAGTTACCTGATAATAATTTTCTATAAATAATATATAATAATGTGAGGCGAGAGGGTCTGTGTATGTAGTTACCTGAAAGTTATGCAATCTAATAGAGAGTTTTGGCGTGGTGAATACTTGATTAAAGTTCTTGTTGTACTAACAAGTTGGCTTGGTTTTGCAGTTTGAAACTTTAGAGGAAAAACTGCAGCATTAATAACACTTCTCCCGTTTTGGCGCCTAGGGCGAGGGGATGAGGCGGATCAGATCCCACCGGTGGTGTGACCTTAACCTATTTCATCCCCATATTCATCCGTGCATCCCGTTGTTTCGGTTTATTTTTCCTTGAATAAGACCTGTTAAACCAATGTTTTCATGCCAAACGTCAATTTCACCGATTCAAAGGCGGTTAATATACAAAATTTGTGTCTCCTAGTGACCTGAAGTTATGCAAGCTATAGAGAGTGTTTGGGCGGGGTGAAGTAATTGATTAAAGTTCTTGTTGTACTAACAAGTTGGCTTGGTTTGCAGTTGAGCAACTTTAGAGAGGAAAAACAGCAGCAATTAATAACACTTCTCCCGTTTTGGCGCCTTGGGCGAGGGGATGAGGCGGATCAGATCCCACCGGTGGTGTGACCTTAACCTATTTCATCCCCATATTCATCTGTAAGGTCAGGGCTGCCGCTACCACCCCGGGAAAATCCCACCCCCTCGTCGGGGCGGTGAACGGACGGCGGATCAACGGGAGAGCCCGCTCACGTTGGTACGACTGCGGTGGGAGAGCACCGATCCCGCCCCTCGCCCGCCCCTTTGCCGCCCTCCACCTCGGAGTCACCCAGTTTCCAGTTTGCCCAGTTTGCCGCGCGCTCTCAAGTGCTGCGGCTCCTTCGTTGCGTCGTCGCTCCTATTGACGGGCTTTCAAGTGGTGGTTTTGATCGGAAATTTTTGATTCGTCGGCGTGTTTCAAATTCACTTTTTGGTGGCTCCAGTGCCTCGTTATGCCGAACAATCAAGAGGTTAGTGCAACGCTTATGTTCCAAAAACTTCTAAATTGCACAAAACACCAATTGCACTGAAATTCTCGCTCAAATAACATCTAAAAACTTGTCTAATATCAAAATATCAACTTTTATTCCATTTATGCTTTAAAATGACACATTTCTCAAAAACCCCATCCAAATAAATTACAAAAAAAAAAATTTTTTTTTTTTTGGCTTAAAAAAGAAGAAACAATTTTTAGATTTTTGTACTTGATTTTCTCAGGTTCTCAATTTCCTATTTTCGTAATTTAATTCGAGATATACGACTTCTTTGTTGACGATTTCACACTAAATAACGATCTAAACGTACAAAATATCCTCATTTTTGAACGGTAAATACCATTTAAAACTTCCGAATCGATCCATTGTCAACCAGAAGTTCCAATTTGACGAAATAATAGGGAATATGAGCTCGTGGTGACGTTTAAATTTACGTTTATTTCTCAACTTTAACGTCAATCTGATCACAGCGTTACTGAATTACCTCGTAATTTGAAAAAATGGTTTTTAGTGCCTCGAAATATTGATGGTGTTGCTCGAAACAGTATTTTAGCGTCACTAATGAAGATATTTTGAATAAAGACCGCTTTGAAATGGTGAAATTTTGATCTTCATAAGTGCGAAATGAACCATGAGGACGTCGTTTAGCTTAAATTTGATTACCTAATGATTATGAATGAGATAATTTTAGAACCTGAGACGTCAGGAGTGTCTAGAAGTGATAAACTCTGCCAAAAATATGAACCTTTATCGTCAGAATCTTTACAAGTAGCGCAAACTTTCAGTTTCCACGGATTTTTTTTTCTTTTCAACAGTTTGAATTTAATGGAGCGTTGTAAACAGTCGGATTAGGCCAACTTTCTCCTCGTCTCGTTCGCACAAAATAGGAACGATACCGCGGAATGGCTCAACTCGGTGGTAAAACGAGTCGTAGAACGGCCATAAGAACAATCTTCGGTCCTTTTACGGACGAACGGAAGAAAAGCGACCGACCAACTTGCGAAGGGGATGGGAAAAACGAACGTCGAAGAGAGTTGGCGAAACGAAACGCTGGTAAATCATCTTCGAGGAGGTTTCTTTTGGCCGTAAATGAGAAACTATTCATCAAATTTTTTTCCCCTTCGCTTCAGCGAGTGAAAAACGATTTTCAGACTTACAAGACGTTATCGCGATTGCTCTCCCGTAGAAAGCTCTAAACAGTTTTTATTCACTCCGAACTTGGTTTTCGGTTATTGGATCGATGGATTCTATTTGTTGAGAGTCAAAAACTTTGATAACATGTTCAGAGTGGTCGAAAAGTAAACATACTTTTGAGTCCGTAACCTTTTCGTGACGGGAAAGGGCGATAAATAAGGTTAACCTTTCTTGTTTTTGCTTCTATCTTGAGAATAGTGCGTTTTTTTGGAAAAACTTCCGAGTAACAAATTCAAGATAATAAAATTCTCTACAATTTTGATTATGTAGTCATTTTACCAAATCCTAACCGTTATTGAGATATACGCTCAGAAAATTGATAATTAAGAAAAAATTGGTTTTCGATTGCGTTCTTTTGTTAAACTTTGAATGATACTTCATGAATGGTAATTCTAGAAAAAATCGTATGATTATACGATAGACAGATGAATTCTCTTCGATAATATGTTCTTATTTGCCAATTTATCCCCACTCCGTCATTAGTTATTCGAATTCTAAGATTTCCAATGGCAATTTTGATTGGTTGTACCCAATTTTATCCTAATTTCTAAAATTTGAGAGAAAAACCTTTATTGTTCTTGACGGTTAATGAGCAACTTATTATAGCAAATTAGGTGATTAGTGTCACTAATATGAGCTTCGTGAATGCTGTGCTGCTGCACTCTCAGTTGAAAGGATGGAGTTGATATCCTTCCTGTTTGCCAAAATCTTTTTAAACGATTGATACAGGTGTACATTTGTTCAAGTTAAGTTACCTTTGATGCCTCATATTGTGTGAAGAGTCAACCTCAACTTCATTTGAATATATCGCGAGGTGAAAATCATAAATTTTTTAGTAATCATTAATTTTCCAGAGCGTATATCTCAAAGACGGTCAGGATTTGATAAAATGACTAGATATTCAAAATTGTAGCGAATTTCATAATCTTTCATTTGTTATATTGAAGTTTTACTGAAAAAACGCACCGTTCTTGAGTTACAAGCGAAAACCCGCACAATTGGACCATTTTAACGCCCCTTTCCGTCACATCATCAATTTTCCAGAGCGTATATCTCAAACAAGTTTAGGATTTCATAAAATGACTGTAGAATCAAAATTGTAGAGAATTTTATTAGCTTTTGTTTGATGAATGGAAGTTTTTCTGGAAAAACGCACCGTTCTTGAGATTCAAGCGGGAAACAGGACGATTGGACCATCATTTCCCCCCTTTCCGACAGATCATCAATTTTCCAGGATACCCTATATCCGATTCAGGGTTAGATTTCACCAATGCCTTATAACAAAATTGTAGAGAATTTATATTCTTTTGTTGATTAAGTTTTTCTGAAAAACGCACCTTCTTGGTCTGCGAAAAACCATTATTGGACACCACCCTTTCGCCAAATCATCATTTCACGGTTTAGGGTTTGATAGAATAACTATATAATCAAAATTGTAGAGAATTTCACTAGCTTTCATTTGTTATATGATAGTTTTCCTGACAAAACGCACCGTTCTCGGGAAAAAAGCGAAAACCCAAGCATTTTGACCTTCTTTACGTCCTAAAAGTGGACTTCATGTATGTTCACTTACCACTCGCCCTGAATACATTATCGATATAATCAACTGCATTGTCTCCCACGAAATTTACTCCTCCTTTTCAGTCATTCAATGACTGGGCTACATCCCATGTTTTTGTATACATGTTTTCCATACATTTCCACGCCACAGACAGCTCGTGGATTTCTCATTTGACGAACGGGCCATAGAAAGAGCAATCTTTTGAACAATGGCGGAGAAATGATGAACGGGACGCAATCGGACGTAGTTTCTCATCTTCCGAAACCGTGCAGTTCATTTACCGGCTTGCCGACCACGTGAAAAGGTCGACTGGGCTCGATAGATTGCTCCCCTCGCCAGCGCCATCTATGTAGACGACTAGCTTATCAACGAACGCCGCGAGCGGAAAATCTCGTTACTCGACGCCAACATTTCGTTCATTCCAATTCGCGTCATTAAATTCCTCTCCTGTTTTATTGACGATCATTCCGCGTGTACTTTTGTTTTCCCTTATCGGAAACTCGCCGGCTAGAAAAAGAACTAAAGCGGAATTAGGTCGCGCGAAGGGCCGTTCTTTTGAAAAACCGAGGAAAACAATGTGAATAAATCATTTCGCGGGTGGCCATTGAATTTCAAACGTATTCTCTTCATCCGAAGAAATGAGGCAACCCGAGCCAGATACACAATGGAACGGAGCGTTAGATTTTCATGAAATAGCTCGTTTACTTGCAAATGGGGCTGATAAGCCGTACGTTGCTTAAGGAGGCTAAAATTAATAAAATTAATGAATCATCCCCAAAATCCGCATGCTGGCTTTGTCATCATGTCTCAGCGATTTCTTCGTCCTTTTTACGAATTTTTGATCGAAATCTATGAACTGTTTGCTCTGAAGCCCCGAATAATTTCCCCTTAATCCCCGGATTTTTTCCTGAAAAAATTACAAAATTAAAAAATTTACCCGAAAAGTTACCTTTAAATTTAAAAACTAGAATGTCTTCCGTCCAAGGTTTTTGATGGTAGAAAATTGTCTATATTTTTAAATCAGGGCCAGGGACCTCTTTTTGAATTAAGATGGTCCTCGAACCTTTTCAGCCCAATCGGCCCAAATTTGGGCAGGGTATGGGTAAAAATGTGTTTTTGGAAACTCGATTTTCGAGACTTTCGGCGATATAGGCGTGTACAATATCATTTTTCTCTACATTTTAGAGGCAGATCTCGGACCGATTTACGCCCTCTAAAGGTGGGTGTGGGTCAAAATGGATACCTACCTACCGATTTCGAAAGTAGGTTTTCGAGATTTTCAGGTACCTAGGCGTGTGGGGTATCATTTTCCACTAAATATTGAACGCTGAATCCTGTGAAACCTCTTTTCAAATTTAGACGGTCCTCTTTTTCTTCCCGATCGACTCGAATATGGGGAGGTTATTGGTAAAAATGGGTTTTTTGATACTCGATTTTCGTAATTTTTCGATAACTACGCATGTGGGGTATCATTTTCCACTAAATTTTATACGCTGAATCAATTGAGATTAGCCTCGAACGGATGTGGGTCAAAATGAGTATTTTGAAGATGAAGTTTCGTGATTTTGGGGACCTAGGGGACTTATACACTCACTATTCTCCCTAAGTGTTGTTTTAAGGAATGATAAACCATTGTGAAAGAATTTGCAGCTTTTCAAGAAACCGAATTTTCCGATCACCCAAAACAAAGGCAGGATATTGGCAAAAATGCTTATTTCAAAAGTTACGTTATTCGAGAATTTTTGACGATTTTTTTGAGCATGTGGCATCTTAATGACTCAATCATTTTGAATGAATTTGTGTTCACTAAATTTAAAGTGATTCCCTCTCTTGGAGGAATTTCTTTGAATAGCTCTTTTTGAGTCCTCACGTTTGGATACAACAAATTTGGAGGGAAATGGCTGAACTCTCCCATTTCCAAGGATGTTTGTAACAGTGTGCAACCCGCTGCCAACACAAATAAATAAACAACGTCTCTGGGCCGACAGGCACTTGAGCCTTCGACCGTTGAATCTTCTATTTTTTTACGTTCTGACTTTTCTCGCACGAACCTCACAGCCGGACTGGAGACAAGTTTTATCCGGGGAATGCGGATCCTCCCTCCCACAGTCGCCCAACAGATCCGATTTTAGCATTTTCAATGTCGTCGAGTTGGAGCGCAGAGCGCAGTGGGTGCCACCCACTTCAGGCTAAATCTGCCTTGTCAGCTCGAGCCAACGGTTTCTTACGTGAAACTGCCGGATGAACCATATCGATTCCTTTTGGAGAGAGGAGAACCACACGAAACTGCCTGTGTTGACATAACACTCATCCCGCTTGTATTGAGCTCGCAGTGGCACGATTTAAGTGCGTGAGTTTTGAAAATCGCAGAGTCTGATTGGAATTCAGCTTCCCGCCTGACTAGCATGAGTTGGAAAACTACCTAATCCTCACCTCTCAAGAGGAACAGCAGATTAGGATTATGGACATTGCTAACCAGGCCTTTGTGGCGCTGAAGTATCAAGTCAATGTTGACCTTAACCCTAGAATGACATCGTGGGGTCAGAGTGATCCCAGTCTCATGTTTAAGCGAACCAATCAAATGTCTTGAAGACAAAGCCATGTTGACTATAAAACGTGGTAACATTGAGCAAAAACCAGCTGACTTGGAAAAAACTCTGCAAATTCTTACACATGGGCTGGTTATTCCTCGGACCAAGCGCATGGAGACTCATTTCTTCAACACGGGGAAAATGGAGGAAACAAAGAGTGTGGCGGGTCCAAGACCCATTCCAACAGATTCAGCATCCAAAATTTAGTGGAAAATGATACCCCACACGCCTAGGTAACAGAAATCTCAAAAGCTCACTTTCAAAATAGGTAGATAATTACCCATTTTGACCCATAATTCATCCTCACCCGGCGCTGATTGTTCTGAGACCCTGTCTCATAGGAATCAGAGTCCAAATTCAGTCAAAAGTTGTACCCCACATGCCTAGTTTGCCCCCAAAAATCTACAGGAGGGGGAGAGGAGTGAGCATGATTCTCAGAAACCACTGATTCTCTTCAGCTTCTACTCATTGGGGTCAACCTGACCCCACAGTGTGATTATAGGATTGGTTGTCAGCTCTGCAGGGATGCTCTGTACTGTGGACATTTGTACATTGAGTAGCTGTTGGTACATCATTGCCCCAATAAACACACTTTGGCCAACAGATAACCTCCACCATTCAAGCATTCTCGACTATGAAAAAACTGGAATTGTTTTTGCCACAACACTGAATTTTTGCAAATCCAGTTTCAGTTTCCTGTATGCAGGATACAGCCAATAGCCTGGAATAGTTTGGCCAACAGATGTTGGCTCATTTTCAACTATAAACAGGAATTTGAATCAGTAGGAGAAATGTGATGTCAAGTATGCAAAGATAAAGGACATCAAAGTGTCGACTGCTCTAACAGTAGAAATGCAAGTATGGCAGTTGATAGGACACCAATCAATGACAAGGGCAGCTAGAGTTCTATCCCTCTTTGTAGTTTGAGTTGTATTGTGTCACAGCGTAGCTCAAGATTAATGGAATTCCCAAACACTTGTCTCCTACAACCAACATCATCGTTAACTCGGAATGTTGACTCTTCACTCTGCAATGCCAAACATAATAGCTTGAAGTAAATGACTTTGTATTTACATTAGTCCACAGGGTAGTGGCTTGTTTTATGTTATGCTTTCATCACCCTGAATACACCAAGGCCTTGTTGGGCTCCTCGCAGAATTGACATAATCATTTCATCGACATTTCCATCACAGCACTCTCCACTGCGCTAATTCCCTTTGCTGGAACCTCCTTCCCTCTTTCTAACTAAGAGTAGAGGCAACTTTGTGTCTGTTGACCTGGTTTAGTTCTTGGTTGGTTATTAGGAGTCGCATTTGCCAATAGACCTTGTTCGACTGCACGCCTGCTATGTGAGAAAAGGTGCTGAGAAAGGTGATGAGATTTGCCTGGAACTCTGCTGTGCAGTTGTTGCTTTTGTTGTTGGTTGAGCAAACTCAAGGACAGAAGACAGATATAGGACCATTCTTTACAAAAGACCAGGAGATTTCACCTTTGCCACCATTGTTTGAGAAACCCATAGATCTACGGAAAGCGGCCACACATCATATTGTCAGGCTAGCCAACATTTGCAGGCCAAAACCGGCATACCACAAAATTCAGAGTGCGCCCATTTCTTTAAATTCTAGTCCCTCATTTCTGTAATGAATACAGATTAGTTCGAATCACATTAAAACTGATATTACGCTTTAGAGGGGATTTTATCAATTAACATTGACAATGAGTTGATAACACGTGAAGTGCTTCTTAAAACGTGTTACCAACTTTTACATTCTGCTCGTACTCTTAATCCACGTTGACGTGACAAAGTTGAAGACAAAAAAACTCGACAAAGGGGGGAAAAAATGAGGACGTGAAGTGGGTGAGGACCGAGGAAGCTGTTGACCCAGATTAGGGATATACCGTCCCTTCCTCTCGACACAACCATTGATCCACCCCGCGCCCCACTAGAAATGTATTAACTGCGGGTCCTCGAAACCCTCACAAAAAAGAGAAATATATTTTTCCTTTTTTTTCTACGTTTACTTTTCTGTACAACCTTGTCTCGCTTTCAAAAACACGCCTCGAGAAAGACGTAACCGAAGGGAAATGGCGATTGAAGTGCTGCGTAATGGCGAATGAGCTGGTTTGAAGGAGAATGTTTCTACTGCGGTCTTAATCAAACTTATAACGCGGCGCTAAGTAAACGGTTTTTATTCCGCCCAAGGTGAGATATGTAATGGAAAGAAAATACGCGCGTCCCTGGTAAAAAGTGGCTTGGAAAAGAAAAAAAAAGTCGCAAGAGGGATTTTTTTTTTCATTATAGAGAAGTGAGTGGTTTTTTGTAAATTGGCAGCAAGTACGAAGACCTGAATTCACCTCAGAAAAAGCGTAGGTGAATGGAAGAGCAATGCTAATTGCTTTCTCTGGTTGCCATAATATTTACTTTCTGGGTTTAGTTTATTATTCTTGTAGAGATGCTTCGTCTTTGGCTTGTAAAGACAAAAAAGTCTTTGCTGAAATGGTAATGCATTTTGAAATAGAGCTAAGACACATAACAGTAAGAGTCAACAACAATACAAGCTGCATAACCTTCGCTGCAACCTTCCATTTTGTTGACGTCATCCGCTGGGCCTTTCATAGGGGTTGAGAAGTTGTTGGAGAAAGTTGCAGCCCTTCCACAACTCCAAAGAAGCAAAAACCAGTGTCGCCCTCATATTCATCCATATCCTTACTTTGTCTTCAAACCTACTGCGTCACCAGCAAGACCTCAGCAATCTCAACAATAACAGCAATCTCTATAAACTCTTGGATGATGTGACTGCAGAGAAGGTTGGGAGTGACAGACCTGTGCCATCAGCCAGATTCACGATCATGCAACCTCTGTGGTGCAGGCTGGACGGGGTTGAATACCGAATTCCTGATTGCGCAGCAGACCCACATCAACGCTGTGCAGCACATGCGCAATGCTCATGATTTCATTGAGTTCAAAATCATTGGCTGAACGCAGGCTGCGGCAACGCATCGAGTACGACGTTTGTTGACGTTTACGCAGGTGCGTCAATATGATTTGGTACGCATGTCTCATGAATATGAACCAAAGCATCTCTCTGTTGAGGGTTGCTTTCAGATGTGACTCTCCTGTGGGCCAGGGAAAATTGCTGCCAAAAGCAACTCATTGCGTCCCTGCGTTGCTGGTATAGCTGAGAACAGAGGAAATCTGGGCCAGATGATTCAGGCTGGGCCGAATCGCTCCCAGCAGGTGTTTATTATCCCTAGACATTCACTCAGGTGGATTGAAGCCAGAGATAAGTCGGCTCTGAAGACGTTTCCAACAGCGGAGCTTGCTTTTGGCCATGCTGTGACGTACGTTTTTCAAGAATTGGTGTACACATCAATGGTTTATACTGATTGAACTGAATGGGAGAGAATATTATGACTTTGAAGTGACGATTACCTTTTTCTGGCAGAGACTGCTTTTTACGCTTTGAGCTTTCTGGGAGCGGCTGAACAAGAGACCCGGTCTTCGAAATCAGGTCCTACAGAAAACCGTAGACCCTATAATTCCGCTTCCAACGCTCACAATACCTTTCAAATGACACCGACGCAGCAGCAGGAAGAATGCCAAGGAAATCGAGCGTAGAAGGAAAAGACTCCTCCCGACGCCAACCCCCATGACACTGCCGACTAAAAGGGGAAACAGCCTGAAAAGGGAACTTGTCGACGATGGCTTCGGGTCTTTGTTAGCAAGTCGGTTAGGAGGAGCCTCCTCAGCTGGTCTGCGGTTAAGGGAGTCGATCGATAACTATTAAGAATGGAACGTTGTTTGAGAAAGTGGCAGAGCCCTTGCCGATCGTGTGAGGGGTTTTTTTTCCATTCAATTTTCTCCCAGCTCAGCAATTTTCATCGGAGAAACGCTGACGTCAATGTTTCTCCCTTCGCGTTTTGTAACATTTAACGAAACAATTGCTTTTAGCAATCAAGATAACCCACCGACCATAAATACCTGTCATCGGTCTCACGAAATGTAATAATACGATCAAATGTTATTCGATGATAGACTTCCTCACCGAACTTTACCACCAGTTATTTATATTCACGATTGAGTGTTACGGGGAGCAGCTAGAGCTTGTAATCCTCCGAAAGAATCTATCACTTTAGAAAGATGAAAGTCGCTGAACAAAGAAAAGAAATCTAATAATCATATTAAACGCCCACCACTCCTTTTGCAGCCAATCTAACCTGCCTGCCTCCACCGATTTTTCAGAATACCTTTGTGATTAATTAAATATTGTTCTCAACTTTGAAATAACCCGATAACCTTTTTATTATCTTTTTAACTGTATATTCTGCGACGACGGAGAAATGTAGAAAATGACGATAAATGGAGTGGGAAAAGTTTGATTAATTCAACAATTTCTGCGGTTTCCGTCGGACTTCCTGTTTCAAAGTTCATCAAATATGGACGAATACAAACCCCTGCTTAAAAAGTTGCGTTAATTAAACGTGTTAGAGTTAGAATTATGTAAAGGGAAAGGTTAAAAATCAACCGTTATTCAAGTTTAGTCGAAAGTCAAAAGTTTTCTTCGTGGAATCTGTAATATTTATTTTAAACTATCCAAAACTCATTTTCAACCAAATGTTTGGTGGTGGATTTTTGAGAGAAGTTCAAAGTTATAATATTTAAGAACGTTTTCGGTGGATTCCGCAGTTTATTGCTATCGAACGTTGGCAAACCTGTAGTAAACAATCTGAAAACATGGCCGCCTCGCGCATAGGCCACCAATTGCACGCAGCCTTCTACAGTCTACGGAATTTTACGACTTGAGTCCGTTTTGGGAATAACAGCCATAATATAATAATATAACCAGAATTGCAGCACAAATAATAGTAAAGTGATGTTCATTTTTAGTCGCATCATCGTAGTGCCAGAGCTTGCCTATAAAGTTACAAGATCCTCTCACTCACATCACCTACCAACGACAATTGTAGTAAAAATGGCCCACATCCCATAATTCCCCCTCTTCAAAAGGTTCCGCCGACATTTGAGGGCCAAGTGAGGTCTGGCATTTTCAGTTGGCAACCCATCTCACGTCGAAAATTGCTTCGATGGATCCCTAAGCCGAGTTTTCAGAGTAAAAGGAAAGCTCCTTACTGTCCTTACAAAGGTGGGATCTTTCGCAAAGGATTGTCGGCTCGTGAAACTTCGAAATACGTGACCCTTTTTGAACGCGTGGTAAGACAAGTAAAGGGACGTCGCTCTTTTGAATGTGCTTTTGTACTCGTTTGTGACTGAACATAGTGACGAGTGTTGCTTCAGTCGTCAAACAGTAGAAGACGGATGGTGAGCGAAGCAAATTGTCTCTTTGAAAGAACCAACGACCACAGCCAAAGAACAAAAAGGGAGGGTTGGGTGGCACAGCCAGATAATAAACACTACAATCAGGATCTCTATATGACAAAAGATACCTACCCTCCAGCAGACAACCAAATTTGTTCGGCTCAAAAAACATGGAATGTGATTGAATCAAGAAGTTTTGAATTAACAAAATAATGAACAAACAAATATCAAATTAACAGGAATGGCGATAAATTAACAAAGGAACAAACACACAAAAATCAATTTAATGGGAATGTGGTTGAATTAACGAAGGAGCAAACAAACAAGAATCAACATAATGGGAATGTGGTTGAATTAACGAAGGAGCAAACAAACAAGAATCAACATAATGGGAATGTGGTTGAATTAACGAAGGAGCAAACAAACAAGAATCAACATAATGGGAATGTGGTTAATTACCATAAGAACAAGCAAACCAAGATCATAATAACAGGAATGTGTTTGAATAAACATAAGTTCACGCAAACAAAGATCATATTAATGGGAATGTGGTTAGATTTTTAAACAAACAAAGACCAAATCAACAAAAGATACGCGGGTCTTGAGCCAGAATGTTCTTGGAAAACATGGCTTTACAGGTTATGGTGACGTGCTGCCAACCTAACTGGATCAACAATGGCGGCCATTACCGCCATTTGAGATCAGTGTTGACTTGCAAGCAATTTTGCAAAGGCAATTGTTAGAGGTTTTTCAATGTGAATTTAAATTCCAACAAAGTAGACAGCGAAAGAAAATTGAAATTATTAATAATATTATTTTATGGACTAGGAGTGAAGAAGCACTATATCAGTGGAAATCAATTTGAAGGAAATATGGAGAATAGGGTCTTCACAGACGTTTCAAAACTAATTAAAATTTGAAACGCTCGTACGTTCTCGACAAAGTTTCATTAAAATGGAATTCAAAATTAAATTTCCTCTTCGTATCGAGAGACTAGAAAAGTCAGTTTTCTTTGACGAAGGAAAACGGCGGAAAAAAATCAATTTCCGAGGAACTTGAGAGGTTTTCGTTCACTTGACGCACTGACGCCTCAAAAGAGCCTTTTCGGGAAGCGGAGTGTTTCTACAGGAAATTCAGTTATCGGTGGAAAATGAGTTTACGTATCGACCTCGCCTGTAACCGATGGCGATGACTGAAGATCATGTTGCAAGGGTAAAATCATTATTCTAAACTGTTTCAAAAGAAAGACGTCTACTCGAATACAAGGAACATTACTAGGTACGAATTAGGTTAAGTCTTCTAAAGGATATTTTGAAGATTGATTAAGACATCAATTTCTCTTCAATTGTTCTGACTCAGTGTTGCCCTCACTTGAATATTGAAGTATTACAATTGTTGGATTTGTCCTTTGACAAAGCGCAAATTGTCAAGTGGCAACACTGAGTCAAAACAATCCAATTAAAAACATAAAACACTGCTTCTTTCTCTCGTTTTAAATGCTGACTTGAACTTTACCACAATCAGCCAAACCTTCTCCATGCACTATGGCCGCCATTTTGGGTCCGTTTTGGTTGGCAACCCTGTCACTGCAAGACAACACGTCCCCTCCTCTTCTCGTTAACATACTTTTACGTCAACTTCTTCTTTATAACCCAAACCTTTTGTTCAGCTGGCTTGAATATGCTGTAGTAAATAGTAAATTTGGTAGTTATAGTGCTGAAGTTGCACTTTTTGTGTTACAAAAGCCCCATTTCTGGGCTGGTTGAGACGTTGTTGGCTATCACCTGTTCATGTTTTTTCAATTTTGGCCCTAATGTAAATCTATTTCGTTCCCCCTAAGTAACATCTTTAGTATTGAAGAATGTATGGGTTTCTACCTATTTTGATTGTGGGTTTGGAGATTTCTGGTACCTAGGCGTGTGGGGTATCATTTTCCACTAAACTTTACACGCTGAATCGATTGGAATGAGTCACCATGCGCCTGGTCCGAGGAATAACCAACCCCTGTGAAAGAATTTGCAACGTTTTTAGATTCAATTTACTAAACTTAGCTCACAGGTTAGGTCTTCAACCAGCAACAAGCTCTTGCATGCGACGGGCGGCTTTCGAAATTAGCATACGTCGAGCAAAGGCATTTTCCGGGTTTTAGCTAACGAGCGAGGTCTCGATCAAGAGGTAACGTTCAGGAAGCCAATTTGAATTTCAATCCTTCGCCGTTCGCAATCAACAACCCGAGGCCCTGATGAGGCTAATGGGACCTCTTAGCGAGCCCTTTCATCAGGATGTCGTTTACACCGCGTGAAAGTGTAGGGCGTTCGGGGGAGACTGCACTCGTGTTTATAAATTTTATCTTATTCACGTCTTTTTCGTGGCGATTTTTAATCTATTTCGGCAATTATTAAAGAGATATATTTGCCCATAAAATTTAGAATGATTGATTTCATTGAACGTAGTCTTTGTGCCAAATTATAAAAAGCCTCAGGAACACAAAGTTCTGATTAAAAAAGAACAAATCTGAGTAACATTGTGACATTCTGAGGAGAAAAAAAAACGGAATTTCAAGTATTTTATTTTTTTTTTTTTAACATTTCAAAGGGGAGTAGATCGTTTGTGCTTCATAGAATTTTCAGGTAGCAACACTAAGTCGTAGCTCATGAAAGGACTTGAAAGCTACTTCTCCCTATCTTTTTGTTAACTATCCTGATTGGAACATTTAACCTGCTTTTATGAATCTATATAATAATACGCAACTTGTATTGTATCGTTCAAAGTCACGATATAAAAGAAATATACTAAGACCACAGAGAGGTAATTGGGTGGCAAAGTGGAGAGATGCAGAACCAGCCAGGTTTACTTTATTCCCACCAGGGGTCTTGCGGCGCTAGTGTCGCACTCAGTAGCTGTTACCTCTTTTGGTGGGGCCAGGGAATATAAAAAGCCCAATACCTACCTTTTTCTATTATAGCTATGTATTGTTCTCTCACATCATCTTCCTTAACAGATAATCTTAACATTGTTTTCATTCAGTAAATCACCATTGGGATCCAAGTAGTACTTCATTTCAGCCCAATTGGAGTGAATGAACATTTTTGTATCTTAAAAGTGAATTTTCGAGATTAATGTGCACTTATTCGTATCATTTTTCATTAAATGTTGGTTGTAGAATCAATTCAGATGGGTCTTGAACCAATTTTGGCTAACTTGTCTGCCAAATACAAAGATAAGCATTCTTAATGATAAATTATATTCCCTTGACGTGGCATTTGAACTCATGGTTATTGGAAAAACGTTTGGAGCACATTTAGTAAACGATCTCTGAATAACATTGGGCCATTCTAATCTTGTGAGAGTGAAATTTGATGACTGGCATTGAGAATTACCGCCTATGGCTTTGGACGTTCGAAAGAATATTCCTACAAAACTCCTATAGAATATTCCTACAGAACTCAAGAATGAACACTCGGTAACTAGCTTGCTGTCATTCGAAAACGAGAAAATTGGAATCGCGTGGTTCAGAGAGTGATTACAGCGACTCTAAGTGCGACACTAGCGCTAAAAGGTCCCTGGCGGAAAGGGGGCGAAGCTGGCTGCTTCAGCATCTTCCGAGTCTTCCTCAGCTCCTGGTGGGGGATACCTGTTGGTGTTTGGGAATATAAAAAGCCAGACAGCACCTGGAAACAAGCAATGCTCCCACTTTGAGGGGAATTCTGAGGAAATTGGTTTCCATGAGGGGAAGAAATAGGTGAAATCCACGTTCATCTTACTTGAGTACTTCGCATAATTGAATGCTGTCAGATGCTGCGATAAACTGCCCTGTAGGCGTAACAATTTGTTTTCATGACATTCTGAAAAATATTTTCTCGTCGCTTTAATCATTAATCATGATATTGTTTTTATTCAGTTAATCTTAGGTTGTACTCGACTCATTTTCAGCCCAACTGTGCGTTTCTGTTCCCCGATTTGGCTCATCTTGTTACGTCCCACGATTCTCGCCGTATTACCGCGTCCAAAAGCAGTGAATCCCGTCAGTTTGCGAAATTCTTTCGACGACGTATGTCAAACGGATTTATCTGCTGACTTTTTGGAGGACTGCACGTGAGCTCCAACCGACGCCATAGGAAGAGATAGCACCACGCCTGCGTAGGTCTCCGGTCACGTTGGTCGCTCAGTTCGTGAGACGACGGTTTAAATATGCCCGGTTATAAATAATACTGCTCAGAAAAACCAGCTCTATAAAAAGTCTTTATATCCCCCGAAAGCCGGGATGGGCTGTCTTCGGCTGGGGGCCAAGAATTTTGTCTCGCGGAATATTATCTCGGTTTTCCCGCGAAAGTCACAACCTCGGCATTCCTCGCACGACGACTATTCCCATTTGCAAGATTTTCTTGAAAACGGGAATATCGTCATGGGCGAATAATCAAATTTACACCATTTTGTACCGACTAAGAGTAACCAGTGTGACCAATACGTACAAATTCGCCACAAAACGTGCTTTTGGTTGGTTATTCCTTGAATAATCAACCTATGTTTTCAAGCAAATAGTCAACCACTCCGATTCGGCTCAAATTTTTTTTCTGGACGTTTCATGGTGTCTAGATCAAAAAAGGTCAATGTCCGTCCGCCGTCCACCGTACGCCGTCCGCCGTACGCCGTCCATTGTCCGCGCCGTTTTCGGTAGTAGAAAATTTTCCAAAAATTTGAAATTTGGGTCAGGGGTCTGTTCCTGGCCTAGAACGGTCCTCAAAACTGTTCAGCCCGATCGGACCAAATTTGGGCGGGGTAGGGGTCAAAATGTGTTTTTCGAAAAATGGATTTTTCGAGATTTTGGGCGATCTGGGCGTGTGGGGTATCATTTTCCATTAAATTTTGGACGCTGAATCCGATGAAATGGGTCCCAGAACGATTGGCACCCACTGGAAGAAGTTATGGGTCAAATTGGGTATTTATTACCCATTTTGAGTTTGTGTTTTCGGGATTTCTGCTGCCTAGGCGTGTGGGGTATCATTTTCCACAAAATTTTGGACCCTCAATCGATTGGAATGGGTCCGAGACCCGCCACACCCACTGTTTTCCCCATTTTCCCCTATAACTCACAACTTGCACTTTGCAAAACCCTTAAATAATGGCAAAATTGCTCATCAGGCCACCAACACCAATTTCAATCAAAACAAGTATGGTGAGCAGCCCCCTCTTCTCCAATATCTCTCCCAGCTGACCCTCGAATCCTCTTCAAATCTTGCCATTTCCCATAAAATCCTTAACTTTACAACCTCAGAATTGGAATCAGGCTCGTTTTCATAAGATTATAAGAAACCTAGTTCATTTGAATCACGCTATACAGTTTCTACATTCGTAAACACGAATCGCATGAAGTACTTTTCTCCACGCTGAATCTCAATCTGGCACGTATCCAGGGAACGTTGTTTTTCCAATTAGCGTAACACCAGGTCAGAAGGGTGTATTTTCCCGTGATGGCGCCCGTAAAAGCCTTTCAAGGGCCGTTTTCATTACATTAGTTTTCCTTTTCAAGCCGAAAAACGTCCGACCTCAACCGCAATTAGGTTCGTCAGGATGAGTAATCATTTCGGGCCACGAAAGGGGGGTTTTCATAATTCACTCTTTGAAGAGGGTTTTCATTTGGAAGTAGCTTTAGTTGATGGATGACGTCATAATGCGCCGTCACTTGGCCGTCTGCTGATGGAAATTAGAATATATTACTACGTGTATTGTCTTATTTACTTCACACTTTTAAACAATTAATTTTTAGAATAATTATGACCTAACTGAATATAGTTAACCCAATGTGTAGGGTATCATAACGTTTCTCCTTTCTCGGAAAGAAAAATGCTAAGTTACGATCGTATTTATTTATTGATCAATTGAAGTATTGATTTCCCGATTTTTTCCCACATTGACTAAAATTTAACGACGAGCCAACACTGTAGAGTGTGACTTGAGTGTGAACAGGAACAGATTTCCGTTCAAGCTGTTCAGATTCGAACCGCCTCACCGATTCGAACGCCTGGAGGCGCCTGTGGGAATTTTCATGCGATTTCCGCTCCCTAGAGCGCGTAATGGAATTTCGCCCACGCTCCACGACCCCTTTGATTCCTTTCCTGTCCAAAAACGCCGTTTCAAACAATCAAAGACGATCCCGAAGTGGGCAACCGAACCGTGTGATGCGGTTCAGAAGGCCAAACGCTCCAAAACCATAGAAGGAGCCGTTCAAAACGTTCGCTTCGGTTTTCTATTGACATTCACGAAATTTTGTTGCTTAGACTCGATACTCGACTCGAGTAGCTCTTCTAATCCAAACAATATTTACTCAAATTAACTCAATTTTGCTGATCTCGTTGTTTTACGCGGACGACCAGGCGCTGGTTGCCGACATCCGTCATAAAATGAATCATTTTGGCAGCTTTACACGAGCAATGCCTTGCGAATAGACTCCTAATGATTGCAGCCAAGTAAAAGGTGTTGGACGATCAGCAGAAGGGGAGGCAGGTTCAGCAGAGGTTTTGGTGCAGGAACCACGACCCCAAATGTGCGGTAAACAGTGGAACTGCGGCTTATAACAGCATCAGGTCATATCCAACTCCCAATCTGCGTCTGTGGAGGCTTGCCACAGGATTTTTTCAGCGGCATTGGCGATCATATTGCTTTGCAGCTCTGAGTTTGGAGGTCACTCGTATGCAGGGATGTTGAAACATGTGCTGACCACGTGGTGAGATTGGAGCTTGGCTTTTATCCATCTCTGGCTTTATGCGTGTTGGGCAATGTGCAGCTAGTGGGTTGTTCGTGGACATGCCCATAGATCGACTGCCAAGGGTTTGCTTTAACTTTCAGGACACTAGACCTCCTGACGCTAGATTCAACTGGGCTCTTTCACCGGACTGTCTGAGTATGAGGGACTTCTAGACTTCGGCAATTATCCGCCAGGGTCGCTACTAAAGAACACAATCACAATATTTGAACTGCTGAACAAACCGACAAAACCAAAGAAATCAATCTAACCTAATATGCAATATTTAGGCGGTTTATGACGAATTATTGCAAACAATTCTTCCTATCTATTTATTTGCTAATTTCCTCAATAATTTGGTTAAAAAACGCTGGAGTTGGCTGTAGTTATGAAAACACCAGTTTAGGCTATTATTTTAATTATATTTCGTAACCCTCAAAATACGCACTTTTTAGGCGCGAAAATTGAATAGTTTTGCTCTAAATGGGGTAGACCCCTTTAAACATTTCAAATTCACCCTATTGAAATCTGACCACCGATATTTTATAGCAGTTTTATTCGGGGCCTTTATTAAATGGATGTTGCTCCCTCGTGTAATCTCTTCCTCTTGCTTACAAAGCGGGGTTATTGAAAGTGCCTGCGGTGGCTTCAGGGTTTAAATATTATAATTTCCCTCTCAAGAGCGTCTCCCGTCGTTTATCGTTCAACGAAAGATTCGTTGCGCATTCTCGTTTTATTTATAACCCGATCTATTTTTTTGTGTTTACTCCGTACGTCACGTTCTTCTTTTTCTTAAGGGATTTTTCTGTGATGAGAGTCCCCATTGGAACTGATTTAGAAGTTTTCTTTTTCCATCCAAAGTAAACAATTTAAAGCTCAATGGCTGCTGTTGCCAATTTGGCATCACAACGGATATGTTTGCTCATGGTAGTGACTGATGAGGAGCCTCATTCATGAAATCGAGGAGATTCGTGTGAGCAGAACGGAACGGAAAGAGAAGAAAACAAATTAGTGAGAACCTCACATTGTCCGTTACGTTGATGATATATTCAAGCGGGACTCTGAAGCATTACCAGCTCCATACCAGTCCAGAGTCCATTTCAAGTTTGAGGAAATTGGCTGTGTATCAGTTATTTTGTTGCTTTTGATTGGACATTTTTCGTTTGCCATCTGGCCAAGATTATCTCCTCCAATCCCACAGAATGCCGCTGAAGGCCTAACGTTCAAGTACGAGCGTATATGCAAATGCTTCTTAAATTGGAAAGTAGTATTGTACAATTGCCTCCTGAACCTGGAGGCCAACAGTTGCTGAATGAGCAGAGCAGAAATGCAGACACCAGAATCCCCTATTCACATACATCTACACTACAAATTCAGCTTTTTCCATCAATGTAATATTGAGTTTTCCATGTAATTTTGGTCAACACGCGCTTGCCAATCCTGTCAGCCTAACCTTGCAACACAACATTAATGGCCGCTGTTGTAGGCCCAGTTTGGTTGGCAGCGCTCTCTCCACAATTCGTAACACTCCCCCTTGTCTTTCTTGATCATTTCTTTCTACCAGCTTCTTCTTTCAAGTTTATTGCAGCTTTGTGGAGCAATCTCTGTCGTTTGTCCTCTGTTTCTACTTAAAAAAAAAAAAAAAAAAAAAAAAAAAAAAAAAAAAAAAAAAAAAAAAAAAAAAAAATCCCCACCATTTTTAGTTGCCAATTTTGATATTTTTGTCAACAAATTTTTTGGGGCTTGTACAAAAAACATTCAACTTTTCTAATCATTTAGTGATGAATGCCAAGGACAGTCAAAAATGACTTCAAAACTTCAAAAACTCCTCAGCAGTGATAGTGGGCAAGGTTTGACATTAGCCCCACAGCCGCTAGAGCGCAGTGATGACTTTCTCCTATCATCAATGTTTTCTCGGCTCATCATCACTTCTGATGTTTCTGGGAATTTCTTCCTCACAAATTATGGTTCATTCAAGGAAAATAATTTTTTTAAATTCTACTGTCAGCTATATCATTCCTATTGTGTTATATCCATGATTGTTGTTGGCCCTGTTTGGTTGGCGGCCCTTTCACTTCAGTTCTGACGTCAGTGTTCGTTGTTTCTGCTCAAATCCCACGATTTTTTCTCTAAAATTTGGACATTTTTGTGTTAGACTATCATTTCTGAACTAAAAATAGTAGTATTTTTTGTGTATTTGTATTTTTTAAAACGAAGACGTCATTTTGGGTCGTCCACGAGCTCCACAATCCTCCCTTCTGTCGACCTCACCTTCGCCCTTTTCCGTCAAATCGATTCAACTTCCCTCCAGGACTCCCTGGCACCGTTTACCGGTAGCATCGTTTCGCTCGACCCTGACCACGGTGACGGAAGATGTAAGCTCAGAGGTCCTATCGAACCAACGGATTTCCCGTCTCTGGGGAAACGTCAGTTTTCCACGGTTTCCACGTCACTCAACGCTCGTCGTTTCCTGTTTCACCCCCTTTGATTCGTTATCTTATTTGACCTTTTGCTGATTGTGATGGATGAACTATTGCCTTCAGAATTCAAAAGAAAACCGCCCTCACGACTCGTTTATTTAAAAAAATCACACCTAGTTACTCTCCCTTCCCCCTCCCATCATATTCAGTAGAGGAAGGCGTTCAAAATTAATCAAATTTCCCGGATACCAGCTCTCTACTGACTAATGAAACAAAGGACGGAATTTAATTAATTCGTTGAATGATTGCCAATACAATAGAGGACAAAAGGGGTAAATCCTCCAATAGGACGTGCTTCAGACTTGTGTAAAAGTTCCCTCTCGAGTTGAAGTGGCTCTGAGGTGAGAATAGGACAACTGGAAAGTTTCAAGAGGCAGGTCGAGTTCATAACCAAATCAGTTTGTTGTTATAATTACACCGACCGCTTTTCTCTTCTTCAAACTTCCAACTGGGAATTTGGAGCGGCCAAATCCTTTGTCGGTTCGGCCATTTTCATGTTGAAGTTTGAGGGATTGGAGGCAAAAGGACAAAGGGTGTGGCTGACTTATAGAATTCCGAGGTCATAAGGACGGGCTATTGTGTAGGGGAGAGGGTTAAAAGCTATCTATCCAAAATTAC
This sequence comes from Cyrtorhinus lividipennis, assembly GCA_019603395.1. Taxonomy (NCBI): domain Eukaryota; kingdom Metazoa; phylum Arthropoda; class Insecta; order Hemiptera; family Miridae; genus Cyrtorhinus; species Cyrtorhinus lividipennis. The sequence continues at coordinate 17,994,252 of CM034008.1, forward strand.
CTTGTTCTCTGTATTTGTCTGAAAAACTTTTGTAAGAAGAATGATGTTTCTGCCTGCCTGTTAGCCACATTTTTGTAGTCTTTAAGGGCTAAACAAATTCAGTTTTTCTCTATTAATAGAAACTCTAGGCTTAAAAACGAAATTTTTGGGGTTCCAAGTGCATGAAATATGGTTTACTGATGAATTTGGAATCGATTGAGGTGAGTTGTAGACCGGTTTTCGCGAGATATTTTGAAAACGGAGTTTCGACATTTTTAGGTGGACCTAGGTGTGTGGGGTAGTATTTTCCACTAAATTTTTAACATTGAATCGGTCCAAGTGGGTCAAATGGGAGAGACTACCCAATATTTAGAAAAGTAAAGGATATTTTGAAAAATACTACTTATTATCAACACCTAGAAGATGCGCATGCGCTTTGCTGTTTGAGGCGAGCTCTTTGACTTTGGTAATAGAACATTTTCTATAAGTTCTAAAGTTTCTAAAAATTTCTGAAATTTTGGTCTGGGACCCTTGTTAGGCTCTAGTTGGTCCTCCAATCTTTTCAACCCGACGGACCAAATTTGGGTGGGGTAGGGGTCAAAATGTGTTTTATGAAAAATGGATTATCGAGATTTTTTGTAATCTATGTGTGTGGGGTATCATTTTCCATTAAATTTTGGACGCTGAATCCAATGAGACGGGTCCTGGAACGATTGGTGCCCTCTGGATGAGAATATGGGTCAAAATGGGTGCTCATCTACTCATTTCGAATTTGCTTTTGAGATTTCTGGCACCTAGGCGAGTGGGGTATCATTTTCCACTAACTTTTGGACCCTGAATCGATTGGAATGGGTCCGGGACCCGCCACACCCACTGTTTCCCCAATTTAGAAGAAATGAAGAAATTTTCAAGTCTTAAAAACTGTATAATAGTTTTGCAATTAGACCAGTTTATCGTCGACTGATTATCCACGCCAAGTTGTGCTGTTACAAGATGACTTGAATCGATAAAGTTTTCCCAAAGTTTGGTTCGAAAGTTCCGTGATCATCCCTCGAGAGAGCAATTTCGGTACGTAATTAGTTAGTAATCCGGCCCCACCACCCACGGCGTAGTTTGCTCAAGCTCACGTATCACAAGGGATTTTGCGCTGAGGAGGAAACCTCTTCGCACTTTGGTTAAAATGAGCCTTCGAGTGGGTTTAAGTTGTTCGAAGTAAATTTTTCACGCCCGTGAAACGGAGTTGTGGCGAAAATTAGAGAAGAGGCTTCGAAAAGGTGAAATGTCGCAGGTGAAGAACTCAATTTCGAAGAAGGCAAGACGTCAATCTGAAGCATTAATTGAGTTTTCGAGTCAAACTTTACACTCAACATCGCCTGAAAGCTACTGAGGTTCTATTCCTCGCCTATAACGTTCACTTCTCAGAATGAAGTTGGAATGTTGGAAGCCGTAAGAGCTGGCGCCTGTTTAGAATAATCCGCTCCGGATCGGCCACGTGGGGCTCTTCCAGACCTCAGGTGACGACGGAACTGGGCCAAACAAACATCGAACAAACTGTTTCGAGTAATTGAATGTACGGCATGAGAAAAACGTTTTAGCGAGAGTGAATTTTCTACTGGGAACGTTGAAACGGTTGTCATTTCAAGTGTCGATCTCGATCAGTCATCCGTTGACAGCGTCCATAGCGATCAATCGCGTTTAGGTCAAGACACTTATTTTGTTGATCATCCCCTAATACATTCTAGTCAAATACCTTTCACCTTCTTTAGCGAAATATATTTGTTCGGCCCCAGGCCTCCCTATTAGATTGAAATACTCCAAGGAACAGCCAGTTCAAATTACCCGCCGTTTGGGTCGACCAGGGTTGGACCTTTTTGCTCGCGCTAGGTGGCCCAACATCAGCGCTCGCTCCTTCTGGGAACTAAGGGGGGTAACCGTCAATGTTACTGTGCTTCTGTTCTTCAACGTGTTCATAGAATCTGTATCCGGTTGCATCCGTTCAATCAGTTATTAAAAGTTCAATTAACTGTTACAAGTTCTTCAGTTCAAATCCACGGTCTCACAATATTGGTTACGTCAGGGCTTCTGGAAAAAACTTTCTGTTTAGGCAATGACACTACATCACTTTTGTCCGTTCTACTACTGCGGTAAATTGGCCAATTGAGGAAATTGTGTGAAAAATTCGGTGACACTTTAATTTTATTTTAGATGAATGGTAATTTGATAATTTGGGGGTAAGAAATTCGGGTATGGCTTCAATCACTTTCATTACCGCCATTTTGTACAATATATTAAGAGAAGACGTCACGTCACATCCTGAAGAATTCACCGTCGATACTGACTATACACAGGCGAAGTTATCCTCAGGCCATTGGCTTCTAGTTCGTCAACGTCTCCTCTGTTATTAATGATTTTAATCTTGGGTTCCCCGAGCGATGCGATCGAACACGTTGAAGGTCTAGGCATCTCTTGTGGTTGATTTTGATTCAATCATTAATCGACTGCCCCGACTCGGAGCGTTCTAATGAAACCTTCGTTTATAATGCGTCGCGGTGATTCATGATCGGACTCTGACAGCCGAACGGCTCATGCTAATATCGGCCACCTAGGTGTCAAGTGCCTCTACCTTGAGTCGCGAGGGCGTTGGCTGGAGGCGACGAAGCCAACTGTTCGACTAATGTCACTTTTTCTATAACGAGTTGAATAAAACCTTATTCATTATCACTCAATTTTATTCTGGTTTGTGTGAAAAACAGTGTCGTTTGAGTAAAAATCTACCAATTAAGAAGAAAAACGCAGCAAATTCATTCACAGTGGTTGGATATTCCTCGGACCAGGAGCATGGAAACTCATTCCAATCGATTCAGGGTCCAAAATTTAGTGGAAAATGGTACCTGACACGCCTAGGTACTAGAGATCTCGAAAATAGACATTCGAAATGAGTAGATAGGTACCCATTTTGACCCATAACCGTTCCGGGATTTGTCTCATTGGATTCAGCGTTTAAATGTTAGTGGAAATGATACCCCATACGCCTAGGTACCACAAATCTCGAAAACACGTATTCAAAATGGGTAATAGATACCCATTTTGACCCATAATCTCTTCCAGTGGGCGCCAATCGTTCCGGGACCCGTCTCATTGGATTCAGCGTCCAAAATTTAGTCGAAAATGATACCTCACACGCCTTAATTGCGAAAAACCTCGAAAATCCATTTTTCAAAATACACATTTTGACCCCTACCTCCCTAAATTTGATCCGGTCGGGCTGAATACCCGAAAAGAGCCGAAAACGAACCCCTGATCCAAATTTCATATTTTCAGAAAATTTTCTGCTATCAAAATGGGCGTGGACGACGGACGGACATTTGCTTATTTTGATCCAGACACAGAAAAATTTTTGGGCAGAATTGGAGAGATTGACTTTTTGAATGAAAACATAATTTGATTATTCATGGAATAACCATCCAATATCGTCACAAATTCTTCTAAAATGGTGAATTATTCCTCAGCAAGACTACGGGGAAAACAGCGACTGTCCACAATTCATTTCAATCGATTCAGCGTCCAAAATCCAGTTGAAAATGATACCCCACACGGTAGGCAATCATTCTGACCAATACACATTAGTGGACACAAATCGGTCTGGGACCATCTCATTGGATGCGTCCAAATATAGCGGAAAATGGGAGTTCACCCTATCATTAGCTGACTGATAACAGCCCCCGTTCTGACCTCACGTTCACAGCTTCCACGAGAACTATATTGATTCTCCTTTTATGATGAGAAATAGCAGGAGATGGTATTTCGTGGTATTCAATAATAATTTTCCTACGCATTCCAACTCGAACGTCATAGAGCACAATCGATAGCGGTTACTTGGGCCTTCAATCATACATAATTCAACGAGGCTTCCAGACATACGCCGTGATTTCCTGACTTGGTGTCACGAGTCTTGTTCAATAACGTTCAACAGTAAAAATTAATACCCGTCATAAATATCATTCGAATGGTTTCGATCGTTCCTTTTGAAGAATCCACTTCAACTGAAGTGTTTCACGGGTAAAAAAGAATTCCACGGGAGAAACGTGTCTCGAGTGGGAGAACCAACTAGTGGAGCTGAGATAGTGGAAGGTTGAAAAGATAAAGGTGACCTCTCGAATGAACGATAAAACTCGTACACGCGGCCTTATTATAACAAAGGCTGAAAAAAGACGTGGATGGCCGATGTGCCTTACAACAAAAACATTTTCAACGCTTGAACTGAGAGAATAAGCGCCTTAAATGAGAAAAGCAATAGTTTTTCAGGTTAGATTAGAAACCAAATGAGGAGTACAAATTTGCCATAAAAATTTCTAATTGATTCAGCTTGAACGCTAGAGCAAAAGTGGAATGCAGGTAAAAGGCATATTCCAGCAGGTACAGGGTGTGGCAGGACGAGTTTCAAAGGGTCATTGCTGGGGCAGGTAGGTCCAAAAGGGCTCTTTGTGTTCCTATAGGGGGTTAATATGAGTCTATAGTTCGTAGGTCTGCATATTCAGCAGCATCTTTCCAAGGGCAACTTTCTGTAGTGGAGAGGCATATTTTCACCTCAGCAGAACAGTGAATAACCAGCATTTTTGGTACTGGTTTGCAGTCAATCCTCGCCAACTCTGTTTGGTGTGCTGTGTCTCAATTTGGATTGGCAGGCCCTGACATTTTTTGAGGAGGAATCACCATCATGGTAACTTCCCAGTGTCATTTTCAATGTTAGAAACCTTCCTACAGCCTGAATTGCCTTGCTGAAGAACACAATTAGGGTCACATCTGGTTCCACTGATTCCAGCAAGATACAACCCACACAGCTCAAATTTCAGTAGCTGCTTTGAGACAGATGTTCCCAGGGCAACCAGTCTCCCTAAAAGGGGACATGGGGGTGGCTATATCACCTGATTTGAGCATCTGTAACTTCCGTCTTTGGAGCTACCTGAAAGATAATATATGAGTGTTTTGACATCCTTCTCACACCCTGTCACAACTCAAATAGCAAATAATCGAAGAACTCCAATCCATACTGCCCGCGTTATGCCAAAAAATGGTCAACAACTTCCACAATTGGCTACATCAGTGTATTTCTGCTGAAAGCCACAGTCTTAGCAATTTTGTTATCAGAACATGAGTTTAAAAAAACATAATTTCCTATTGATGAAACTATATTTCCAATTGATTTTAATGAAATAAAAACAGTTTTATTGTAGTTTTACATTTTTTTAAAAATAGCCCTTTGAAACTCGTCAATTGGCTCTGTTGCACCCTGTAGAATAGGAGGTCTGTTCCAGCAGGTTGCCTCATTGTTAAGTAAAGAAGTTTTGTGCACACAATTGAGCCTTGCAGCATGAACTCGAGCCACTTTGGAAACATTGTCTTGAGTTTCAATCATAAGACTATTGAAGTCTTCTACATTAATTAGCATGGTGCTTGCGGAAATGGCAATGCTGACATGACTACAGTTAGGACGGTTTTATGAAGAGGCAAGCATTTTTCAATCAATGGTGGCTCGTTGTGCTGCAACAAGCATTGGAACGGACACAGTGAAATTGACATGTTTGATAGACTAGATTTGACCAAATCCTTCGTCTACCCAGATTTTGAGCATTCAGTCCATGTTCCCCTGACATATGAGGAACCTGGGCCCTCTATTGCTGCATGAAACCATACGAGCCACATTTTCAGAAATAAAAAGCCAAGAGTGGCTGTATCATTGTGGATGGTATTGCCATCCTGCAGGTAATGCGCAGCTGTGTACAATTATCGTAAAAACCATTAGTGGTACATGGCAGGTGTTGAATCAGTTTGTGGCTCCACCTGGAATCCTTCATTTGTTGAAGTTCTGAGGAGCCATTCAATCACCAGTAGTGAGCAAAGCAAGTGGTCATACTAGGGAGTTTATATACTGAGGACAGGTTTCCAGGTGGTGGGGACTAGTACTGAAAACCACGCCCCTCCACAACACAGCAGGAGTCTGAAAGGTGCCTGCCTAAGATTGAACATCCTCCAGCCATTAGTTTGCCTAACATGGTCCTGCAAATAACCAGATGACAATTTTTGCAAAGTGGACTTATATTAATTACGCTCATTTTTACTTAAGCATACCTACCATGCCAAAAACAGCCTTTTGTAACAATTTAGGCTCCAAAAAGCGTCCGAATTGAGCTGTTTTCCTTCTCGTTTTAACATCCGAAGGTTGCTCGATAAACAATCATCCCGTGATATCAACCGTGAAACAGGATGAGAACCTCTCAATATTTAACCGGACACGCTACGTCATTCCAGAAGCTAAACGCACCCCATTACGCCCTTTCCAAGGGTTGCCCTCGAGAACTGAATACAGAATGTTGCCAAGGGGTTGGGTTGATTTTCACGACGACTGGCCAAGCAAACATCCAGTTTAATAAATTAGTAATCAACTCGGGCTTCAGCCCTCGAGATAATACATCACTTGGATCGCATCCCCTTGATTGGGAGAATATTGAGCGGAGGTAGTAGGAAATTTAGCACAACTGGTGACTATGGAGTGTGCTAACCTCAACGTAATCTTTCAATGTTGTCATTTTACTCTCCTAACTGAACTAAATTGTTCCCTTTTTCCAACCAGTGAAACCATACTGACGAAAGATTGAAAAATAAGACACGCAGAAGATATCAACGTGCTCTTTATCCACCGACTCAATCAATGGATTGGAAGCGGTAGCGCTCACATTCCTTCCCCGAGCATGTCGCATGTCTCGTTCAAATAAAGCTACGCGACTGGAAACGGCATAGGGTTGTCAGTTTGTTGATAGAAAGGGAAGGAATATACCGGGCCGGTGGGTCTCTGTACGCTACGGCTTTGATCATCCTTGATATGATTTCCTCTCGTCAAAGGGAGAAAAACCTTTCGTTTTTTAACGCGAAAATACGCTGATTCACAATCATCATTGCCATTGTACCTATGATATTGTTCAAATCAGGGAACAATTCGAAGACAAGAAGCCCAAGTTGACGTTTATTCTTGGAATGAGGAAATTCCATTTCAATCGTGTCATGTTGAGTGACAGTTCCATATTCATACTACCAATAAGGTGTTGTCTTTGTTCACACGAATCTCCCAACTGAGAGAATAATATTGTGTTTGACAGGAAGCAATCTTACACTGACAAAATTCCTACTGCGCCAAAAACGGCAACACCAAATGTGAAATGAACGACTGTGAGACACTCAGTGTACTGCTTTGAGAAGATTAGTCTCAAAGCTTTTATTGTTTGGAGCTTTGAGGTGGTAAGGGATGTTTGGAGGCAGTATAGGGTCGTTAGAGGCGGTAAGGAATGATGAGAACAATTGGTGAGATACTATATGGTTGGAAATGGTAAGGGATGGATAGAGGTTGCAAGGGAGGGATAGAGGTGGTAAGGGATGGACAGAGGTGGTAAGGGGTTGATAGAGGTGGCAAGGGAGGGATAGAGGTTGCAAGGGAGGGATAGAGGTTGTAAGGGATGGATAGAGGTGGCAAGGGATGGATAGAGGTGGTAAGGGAGGGATAGAGGTGGTAAGGGATGGATAGAGGTGGCAAGGGATGGATAGAGGTGCTAAAGGATGGATAGAGGTGGTAAGAGGTTGATAGAGGAGGCAAAGGAGGGATAGAGGTTGCAAGGGAGGGATAGAGGTTGTAAGGGATGGATAGAGGTGGCAAGGGATGGATAGAGGTGGTAAGGGAGGGATAGAGGTGGTAAGGGATGGATAGAGGTGGCAAGGGATGGATAGAGGTGCTGAAGGATGGATAGAGGTGGTAAGAGGTTGATAGAGGAGGCAAAGGAGGGATAGAGGTTGCAAGGGAGGGATAGAGGTGGTAAGGGATGGATAGAGGTTGCAAGGGAGGGATAGAGGTGGTAAGGGATGGATAGAGGTGGCAAGGGATGGATAGAGGTGGTAAGGGAGGGATAGAGGTGGTAAGGGATGGATAGAGGTGTCAAGGGATGGATAGAGGTGCTGAAGGATGGATAGAGGTGGTAAGAGGTTGATAGAGGAGGCAAAGGAGGGATAGAGGTTGCAAGGGAGGGATAGAGGTTGCAAGGGAGGGATAGAGGTGGCAAGGGATGGATAGAGGTGCTAAGGGATGGATTAAGGTGGCAAGAAGTTGTCAGAAGTGCTAAGGGATGAATAGCCAAGGTATGAGATGATAAGGGATGGATTGTGGGGGTAAGGAGTGACAAGAAAGTTGAAGATGGTGAAAAATGGTTTGAGGCCTGTTGATTATTCCAATAAATTTAGGGATGCCTTGCTTCCTGCCCAGTAAGCCTTAAAACATGTTTCCATCACTTTGAATGATTTCTACTGTTTTTAGTAGAATAATTAATCTGCTAGGTGAACCTGATTCGTGGAATACACGCCTATGATTCAGTTTTACATCAATTGCGTTCCTAGAGATTCAGGGGACCATATTTGGGATCAAGGGAGGTAAATTGTGCGTCCCCGGGATTCTACAGATTGTTCCCACGTCCATCAAGTGTAGCTTTGCTTGTAATTACGTAATAACGAGAAGTTATACTCTGCTGTTTTCAACTTGTCGCCGACCAGTCGGGCGTTCTTTAGCTGTATGACGTTTTTATACGCCAAGCACGTAGGTAGAAGAAGCAGTTACGACTTAAAGAGAGAGAAAATCCGTTGCTCAATAGATCCTCTACTTAATTACCCGTCTGTAAGTTGAGCTATACGACCGACAACGGTCTTTGATGCTCTCGCATTTGTGTCAATGTCCGTGTAAGGCGTTGTCGGTAAAATGTACAGTCGATCGACAATCCGGTCCTATAAAAATGGCCGAGAACGAATGCTCGTCGATGTATCATTTTCCCAACTGGAGGTGATTTTCAGGTCCCTTGAGAGCTTTGCTCGATTTCCTGCCGCAGAAATGGGCTTGGCGTTGCGTAGTTGGGTAGCTGCCGTAGCTTCATCACTTTTCAATGTTCGGCTCCAGATCTCACAACTCTAAACTATCCTCAATACCACCAACCTCACTTTACATTGTTCCAAGGATGTGGATTCTACTTGATATACTCCCCTAATTCAATTATGACTAAAATAGAACAAACTACTTTAATCTTTAGTCTACTGGCCAGCGTTTCTCTGTCGAGATAAGCCCAAATTCTTAGAATAACACTATTATTTATTGCTTACAAGCGTAGCCAATTGTTAGCATCCACCACGGATATACAGTTTTCTACGGAACCGTCCTATTTATCCGCTCTTCAGTCGTTCTTTGTCGCCTCTGCAAATCGTTTGATAGACAGAGGACGTCCATCTAAACTTATGAAGCAATAGTCGGCGAAAAGACAGTCTAAATTGATATATTTCGCCGACAAACTTTACTGAACCCCTCTCGACGACCGCTCTCTAATTACTCCCTGACACCTAGTGACCCTCGTCTGTTACAGCCAAACAAGAGCCTCCTCTGACGAAAATTTAACAAACTACAGCGCATTCTTGACAGTCTTTGTTTTCTCTATGCCTCCCTTCGGTGCTCACGAGTTTCCCAAATGAGGCTGAGGTGACGAGGATCCTTGAAAAGACCACGAAAGGAGGTTAAGTGTCCTTCCAGGCCCTATTGTCATCTGAAGTTCATATCCTTTTTTATGTCAAAGGCACTGTTAGAATATTCTCAACAAATGAACTTAAAAAACTTGGTTACCTCTTACATTTTGCGTATTTATTTTAGAGCAAAAATACATGAGTTGACTCCTGATTATAGCTAAGCTCCAAAACAACATTTCATGTAATTTGCAGTGGGGGACTTCAATCACTAAGAAATTGTTGAGGCTATGTTGTAAACAAGCACATATCCGCTTAGTTTCTTAGTTCTTTACAATAAATGATCTAATAGTGAGTGGCCTCAACTCAACAAATCAACCATTGTGTAGATAGTGAAGTGGTGGAGGGGATGAAGGCGCAAAGGGGGATGAGTGGGCTGCTCTGTCCACCCTCACCACCCACCCAACTGCCCACAGGGTGGGGAGCCACCTCTTTCTGACGTCACAGGCTCATCCCCACTCCCAGTACTCTCATGGTTCTCTTTTCTGGTATTCAATTTTAGTCTCAATTTACACTCACATTTTACTCTTGATTGTATATTGTAGCGTTAAAAACATAAAGTATTGCATTTTATTGATAACATTTCAATAATATAAATCTTTTAGCTTTTTCATGGCAGCAATAATTGACTTTCTATACTTTTCTCACATTTTCAATCACTAAGAAATTATTGAGGCTATGTAGTAAACAAGCAAATATCTACTCAGTTCTTTACAATAAATTATCAAATAGTGAGTGGCCTCAACTCAACAAATCAACCATTGTGTAGATATTGAAGTGGTTGGGAGGGGATGAAGGCGCAAAGGGGGATGAGTGTGCTGCTCTGTCCACCCTCACCACCCACCCAACTGCCCGCAGGGTGTGGAGCCACCTCTTTCTGACGTCACAAGCTCATATCCCCACTCCCAGTACTCTCATGGTTCTCTTTTCTGGTATTCAATTTTAGTCTCAATTTACACTCACATTTTACTCTTGATTGTATATTGTAGCGTTAAAAACATAAAGTATTGCATTTTATTGATAACATTTCGATAATAGAAATCTTTTAGCTTTTTCATGGCAGCAATAATTGACTTTCTATACTTTTCTCACATTTTCAATGTCTGCCGAGGAGAGTTGCCTTCACAGGAAAGTTGTCTACCTCTTAGCTGAGATGCCCACGTCCCTGTACGCCAGACAGTCGAACCAGTTATACGACCCCTCGGTCAAGTATTGTAAAAAGGCTGTCGTGTCGTACAAGAACTTGGCGAGTTTGCCGTCACTTCCTCACTCATGATTTTATCCGACCACATTATTCCATTTTCTTCTAAAGGAGAATTTTTTATGAAATTTGTGGCGTAGATTCAAATAATTATTTTTCACTAAACGTAGCTCCAAAAACAAAAGCAAAAGTCATCAGAAAGGTTTTGTCTTGTTTAACTGCGGCGCAATACCGCAATCTCGCCTCCGTTCGCTCCAATTCCTCATTTATCGGCCTTTTGTTTCCTCCTGTTGTCGAGATCCCGTGTTTTCTTAGTCTTGAACCGCTTCACTGGGTACTAGATAACACTTACGTGAAGATCACGGATGAATGGTCCGATTTCCAGGGCAATGTTGACCCAGCTGGGTCTTATTAAGGTCTCTTGGTCAAACACAGGCTCATCCCACCTACAAGTAATGAAGTTATTTTCTTGAAGCTATTTCGTTTGTTTGACGTTAAGTTGTTGCACAGCTAGCGAGGAAATAATTGTTTTTAGTGGAGAATTCATTCAAAGATACACAATAAAATCAGTGAAATTATCTGTCAGCTACAGCACTGTAGTGTCTAAACGAGGATGTAGTAACACATGTCAAAATCGATCGTCTTGCGGCTCATCAGCGTTCAAAAACGGCATTTAGGAGTCTCTCCTTCTTCTAAGTATCCAAAATTTGATAAAAAGAAAAGAAGAATAACAACGTTTTCGACAAAAACACGTTTCCTGTGGCTTAAAATGAACGCCAGCTTTTCAATTCACTGTTCGACCCATCGGGTATAACATGAATTTGTGTCCTCATTGTGCCGTCACCGCTTAATAGAATGAAATTGTCTGTTGTATTTGGTGACCCGGAGGGAATGAAGGCTAATTTGAAACAAACCGCAATTATAGGCAGAGGCGGCTCTGTATTAGATGGGTCGCTGAAGGTGTGGTGGGGTTTGTTGGTCAGAAAAGCAATTTCCACATTGAGTGAGAACATACCTATTGCATGATGATCTAAATATACTTGCTGATTAAAAATAAATAAATAACAATTACTAAAATATATTTTGTTTGTGTAGAATTTAAATAATAAATTCCCGAATCACCGTTATTTTGGATTTCAAAGACAATGTCGATTTGTTGCGCTCTGGCGCTCTCTACGGGGATAATGCTGCATCTCCAATAGGATGGATAGCTAGACACTGATGAGTTCAGTGAGTGGTCCTCGAATGGTCTATAATTCTTCGTAAATGATCATTTAAAAGTTTAGAATCCTAATTGATCCTTAAAAAGTTCTTAATTTAGTAACGTTTAAACCTTTTGACGAAATAACTAATCCAAAACAAGCTTCATTATCAAAATAACGTCCCTTATTTTTGGAGATTGTCGGTAGAAGAGGTAGTATTTTGTCCCATTTAAATAATATCCGTACTAAATTTGTCTGTTTCAGTCACCAGATCGTAGAAAAACGATTTGGCAACAAATACTGTCCTAAATTATTGGAATTATTGCACATTTATTGATATCAAATGGAAGTTTTTGACGTTGAGAAGGATGTAAAAGACGGTTGGTAGTCGAAAAACCGCTTATGTTTCGAAAATGGTCCATCCAAGAGGCAAATTTAATTAGAAGTGACGAAATTTAGTGTAATGAAGAAAAGAAAATGCACTTTATTTTGTGGTAATAACTGAAAATCAACTATTTAAAGTGAAGTACCCTCAGAAAATCTATTGATTCGGGTGTAAACTCTAACTCTTTTTACGTCGAATTGATAATTTTCAAGCGAAACGATGGGGAAAAGAGAAAAAAGTGTAAATTATGAGGGTTTTCAGCTACCAGAATTCTCCACAACCTTCTCAAAGTCAAAAATTTGGATTTGACACCACTAAATGCGATAAAACGACGCGCTGATTTTAACTAATTGCATTAACTTGGGAATTACGTCTTCGCTGGAAGTACTTGGTGACTGGACTACTTTGGATTTTACCTCGTGAATGTAGGGAAACTTTTAATATAATGCCATCGTTCAAGTTTATATTCTTCTTCGTATTAAAAGTCGTTGGTGGTAGATTGAAAGCGTTGTCGTCTGAATGTGAAGTATAATATCTACCGTATGATATTTTGTCCCGTGATATATTCGGTCGGAACAGGTTCTTTTCTCGCGAGATATGAGCTTGTGCGGACAATTTCCGAGCACGATCCTGGCCCTTTTGTCGTCCCTTCCTTCCGTTATTATTATATGTGCCTCTTCCCGTTCCATCAACCACTCCTACTACAATCCTTCCGTCTCGTCACCCACAAACTAATATTCCCCTCGGACAGTATCGACCGCCCCACTTCCCCAAGGCAATTTGCCTGATTGGATAATCCCTCCCAAACGGTCCAGTCAATCCTACAGTTGAAATTCCGGTCGTCGACGTGTTTTCATAGCCGTTGACCGTCGGTTTTTTGATTCGTCATTTGTTCTGATTGAGCCGCCAATCCTCGCCCGGACCCTCATCGACCGACAACTCAGTCGTTCCTGAGTATAACAATACTCGCTCAACTTCCATCGTCGGTCTTCTCCAGCTTGCAGACAATGATGATAATAGGACCGTGAAGTTGAGGAGGGGAGGATAATATCAGTCCACTCGACCAACTTCACGAGCCCTCGAAGTTCCAGTCCATTTGTCTCAATCAACGGCTTGAAATCCTCTGAAAATTGGTACTTCGAACGTATTTGCTGTTTACTCTGATGAGGAAATAAGTAAAAATGTAATCTGCCCCTTAAGAATTATGATAAAAATAAGAACATTGGAAAAATCGTATCTCAAAAGCAAAGAACCATAGAAAATTAGTGAAAAACGACACCCCACACGCCTAAATTGCCGAAATTATCGAAAATGGGGAAAACAGTGGGTGAGGCGTGTCCCAGACACATTCCAATCGATTCAGCGTCCAAAATTTAGTGGAAAATGATACCCCACACGCCTAGGTACCGGAAATCTCGAAAAACCCACATTCGAAATAGGTAGGTAGGTACTCATTTCGACCCATAACCTCTTCCGGTGGGCTCCGGACCAACCGAAAATCCGTTCCCTTGGATATTTTACCGCTTTTTGCAGATGTTTCTACGGATTATCATGTCCGTTATCTGGTGATGCCCTACCTGGCTGATAAGACTAGTTCATTTCACTAGCTGCGCAGCCCAACCCCCTCCATTCTGCCATTGAGGTTAAACGTACATATTCAACGTCTCTACTCAGAAATCACCCGTTACGCTTCATTTGACTCGCCGTTTTGTCTCAATTGTGAAAATAAATTGAGTTCCGTTCCTCTAATTGAGTTTGAGTGTCAATATGTGCACCTTTACCAACTCCAACACTTTCTTCTCTTCAACCTGCTCAGCATTCCACCCACGCAACTCCTGTGGGTGGCTTTTATCGCTCTTCGCCCAGTCCCTGGTTTTCTCATTTGGAATCGTTCTGGGTCAATTTACGTGCAGTAGGTAGTACCTACCTTCATAATGGGATTATTTCCTCTTGGGAGTTCATCCCATTAAATGAGCTGGTAATCGTGTTAGTTTGTCCCCTCCATTCGACTTGTATTCGTCGACCTAAGCATTTCATTTTTGATGCTCCCTTTAGAGAGTTCACATGATTTATTCATCCTGTGAATTGAGAAACATGTTGGTTGGGCAAAAAGCGAGAATTGCTCTTTGTGCCTTTTTAACATTTTAGTACGTAGCCCACGCTAGCAGAGATATGCTGTTTGTAGCCTGCAGTTAAATTGAAACGAGACGAAATGAGAGAAGTGAAAAGCTGATTAGATTATCATATTTGAATTCCATACACGTCGTCATAATCCAAAGGGCCAATAGCAGCGGTCAGTCACAAGCAGCATAGGATCGTGACGTCACCAGAGCAGTTCTGGTTTGTCCCAACGTAGTACCAGTTCCTTCCACATAAGCGCTGCGCGTATTGGTGAGGCAACCTCCTAGCAAATCTCAAAAAGCGAACATGTTCAGTAGATATTTCTTTATTCATAGGTATTTTCCATTGCAGCAGGATTTTTTCCAGGGGCGTATACTCAGGGGTACCGCAGGTGCAGCCAGTAACCCTGACGAAAAGGTAAAACATGAACCTAAACACTGGATATAAATCTGAATAGTTGAATTTGGGCGCGTTCTGACAGATTCGATTAATAAATATCGATTCTCCAAAGTAGGGCACATCAAATCAGACATGACACCTCCTGTGATCAATGTATACAGCAAAAGCAAATGAATTTCAATTCTCGTTAACTATTTTCCTTTCCTTTAATCTCATATTGTTTACCTTATTTATTCCCCATTTCATTGTTTTCCGCTGACTTAATTTTGGTTTTGGAGGAAGGGGACGGGAGACCTGTCTAGGTTACCTGTGCTTATCTTTATGCTCTTGAGCTCTTGTATGATATCAGTTCTAAGGGTGTTGCCAGTTTGCTATGGTCGGGGGTAGTGGCGGACTGGAAGGACTTAACAACAGTTAAGGCCAATCCTCCTTATTGGCAAATCCTGGATAAGGGCTATTTGCTTGGGAATTTTGGTTTTCTAACTAATGTTTGCCTAATGATGACTAATATATCGTAGTAACACTGTGCAATTCCCTTTTGAAAATAGTTTGTTAAGAACTGCTTACTTTCCTGCCTTGTTTGAAATGAATGATGGGATCAGATAAATTCAGTAAGAGTTACTATGGTGGAGGGGGTGCGGTATTCTTGATTCCAGAGCCACACTACGCTACTTTTTGGCCAAACTCTTCACCATATCCCTATTTTTCATTAATTTTTTTATATCGATTTATGCAAAATTTACAACATTGTTTGCCCCTACAGAATACTTCAAGTCAATCGAAATTTAACCTAAATATCATCTTTTGTTTTTAGGAGCAAGCAGCGCAAGATGCTAAGCAGCTGGTGACGTCACCCGAAGACACTGAAGACCTGTCCCCACTCCCAAATTCGGCGGCCCAACCGCCCCGCAGACGGGGTGGGATATCCGCTGAACCGGTATCCGAAGAAGATGCCACGTCTTACGTTAAAAAGGTAAATATGGGGACAATATTAGAGGTACAGTGGAAATTATTTACAACAACGTCGGTTATAGTAACAACCGGATATAGCAAAGAAATCCCATTTGATTGGTTGGTTCGCTGTAATTTAACGTTGAAATGATATCATTTATAACAACTGTGGGCAATATCGGTTATAATAACGGAATTCTGGTGAAAACGAGTCCTTATTTTCATCTGAAATGGTTAAATACGCATGTTTATTCAGTAACAAAAGAGCGATTTGAATAAAAGAGTCCGATTTTGGTTGGTAATTCCTTGAATAATCAACCAATGTTATCATGCAAAATGTCAATCTCTCTGATTCGGCCCAAAAATTTTTTCTGGGCGTTTCAAGGTGTCTAGATCAAAATAAGAAAATGTCCATCCAACGTCCACGCCGATTTTGGTAGTAGAAAATTTTCTAAAAATCTGCAATTTGAGTCAAGGATATGTTTCCAGGCTCTAGTCAGTCCTGAAAACGTTTCAGCACAATCGGACCAAATTTGGAGGGGATGGAATCGAAATGTGTGTTCCAAACTTTGTAAAACGATACCCCACAAGCCTAAATATTCTAAAATTTCGAACATGGGGGAAATGGCGAAAACAGTGGGTGTGGCTTGTCCCGGGCTCATTCTAATCGATTCAGGGTCCAAAATTTAGTGGAAAATGATACCCCACACGCCTAGGTATCAGAAATCTCGAAAACACATTAGAAACAGGTAGTCGGATACCCATTTTGACCCACAACCTCTTCCAGTGGACACTCGAAAATCCCGAGATTCTGCTCTTTGCCCACTTTCTGCATGAAAACAGGTTAATTATCCAAGGAATAACCGACCAAAAATTAATTTTCGATATTTCTGCTACCTAGGCGCGTGGGGTACCATTTTCCACAAAATTTTGGGCCCTGAATGGATTGGAATGAGTCTTTATGCTCCTGGTCTCAGGAATCCAATCTCCATGAAAGAATATCCAACGTTTTTAATAAGTTATCCTATCTGTATAAAATTGTTTTCAACCGTCAAATGAAGGAATGCCTGGAGAATCAAACATAAACATTCCCGAAACATTAAACGGGAATTTAGGTTTTGATCGGTTCATGCCGACGATGAACCATTTTTGGAAAACACTGCAAAAAACAAATAAAAATTACAGGCTTTTGGAGAAAGGTATAAGATGAATCCCGTTGACTGAATTCTTTGAAGACTGTTTCGGCACATGTGAAACTTTTTCATTCTACATAAAACATATGCACGCAAATGTAATACATCTATTGTATTATTCATGAGTTTTCACCACCCACCCTTTTAATGTTGGGGAATCTCGGTTATAGTAATTTTGACGGACCGTTGAAGGTTGTTATAATCGATTTCTACTGTATTTAATCAGAGATTTTAGTGAAACGGGGCGTTTTGATCTTTTGCTGAAGAGCAAATGCTTCGTTTCGTTGTTTAATTGACTTCGTCCTTGATTTATTTGTGTATTCCAAACGAGATACCACGATGACAATAGCCCTAAATGTGGTAATTGGAAGAAACTATCCTGGTAGACACGAATAAATCTCATTTTGGGCTTCGTTTTGATTAGCATTCAGCAGTGGCGGCGCTTTTTCGGGTTGAAATTTCAATTTGATCGATGAATAAGTTGGTTAGTGTGGTTGTAAACTGGGAGAGATGAATGGAGCCAATCAAGGGTGTATTCAACTTCACGGACGGATAAAAATGAGGGCCTTTAGGGGAATACTCCCCTTCGCAGTTTGGTTTCAGAGAAAATACTAGCACGCAAGATTCTTTGGTAGATTTGATGACTGATATGTGAAGTAGTTTACACGAGGGATGGACAGCAGTGGACATTTTCATAAATATAACAAAAGCATTTTACTCTATTGAAACTACACGACTTATACTGAAACTTGAGAAACTTGGACCAGACAAAATTACGATCAATATTTTGCCTAACAACAGAAAGCAATATGTAAAAATGCTAGACACAAAGAGTTCAATAAAAAATATTGATTTCGGAGTGCCTCAAGGTTCAGTACTTGGACCTCTATTATTTCTAGTACAAATAAATTACCTATTTTCACTTGAAATAGGAGGTTCGTTGCCTTTGCCGATGATGTTGCTGTCATTTTAAGGAAAAAACTTGGAAAACAGTTCATAATAATGCCAAATCTGCTTTGAAGGAAATCAGAGCATGGTTTACTACTAACAGTCTCACGATGTACTTAGCTAAAACAATATGTATGACGTTTTCATTAAATAAATTTGGACAACTGACGAACACCATCTTGAATGTGCATTTAGACTGTTTCTCCGCTCTGCAAACCCTTAGCAATAATTGTAATAGCTCGGAAAGGGTAGATATGATCAAATATCTGGGCCATATGTCAAAAGGGCATTCCCATAGCGCCAAATGTGCTTCCTCAAATGTAATAAAATTCCATTTGTTTCTAAATTGCATGAGAATATGCTAAACTGTCCTACTTATTTCCAGGTGGTCCCAAAAGACTACAAAACAATGGCCGCACTTTCGAAAGCGATTGCCAAAAACGTCTTGTTCTCTCATCTCGACGAAAACGAAAGGTCGGACATATTCGACGCCATGTTTCCAGTCAATTTCCTCCCAGGGGAGACAATCATTCAACAGGGTGACGAAGGTGACAATTTTTACGTCATCGACCAAGGTGAAGTTGAGGTGAGTTGGAAATATTGACTAGTGATTGTGACATTTTTATGTTTTGAATGTTGCGCGGGGTGCGCGAATGTTTACTCCATTTGGACGACTTTGGGGACATGAGGACAAGTCGTGAAACACACTGTATATTAGCCTAACAAAGTTCTGGAAGTGAAGAGATTTCTGCCAGCGACAGAAGCATAGGAATAGATTGACATTGTATTGCACGTGTTAACATAATGTAAAGCATGCTCCCTCCCTTCATCCATCTGGAAAGCAAAGGTGCCTGATGGGAGAAGCACCAAAGACTGCAGCCTTCAAGTCAAATTCACCCCACTAATAATTCCCTGCCCTTATGGGATACTACCCAAAGAATTAGACGCCTCTAACCACATCTCTGGCCCCCTACAATCCTTGTCTGCTAGTGTTACTGGTGAGAGTCCACCTGGCCCAGGCCTAGTGGTCCTGATGAAGGCGATGAGAAGCCTCAAATCTGCAGAGGCTATAATGAGCAGACCTGGTGGACAGGTGCTCTACACCCTCTGCTAGGTATGTAGATTGGAGATTGCCAGGAGTGAGCAGCACTTGTCAACCCATGTCGCTAAAGGACCAGGACTGAAAATCCAGGTGAATTACAGGAATGCAGCAAAGCAGTTGGGCCAAGAGCAGCCTGGAATTGCGCTGGCAATCATTTGAGTTTCAGTCAGTTACCTGAAGATGCACCCGCATTTACCTCAAATTTCGTTCCTTTTTTTTCAAGTAGGCGTTTGACTAGTGTATACCCTTGTTTTTTGTAACGACGTATGAAAATTTCTTTTTGAGACAGAACCAACAATGTGGTTTTTCTACAAAAACAACATAGCCAGGCGAAATAACACTTGACAATTCTTTTTCTGCATTTGCTGCTCCCCAGGTGTACGTCAATAACGAATTGGTCGTAACGATCGGAGAAGGTTCCAGTTTTGGTGAGCTGGCTCTCATCTACGGAACTCCCCGAGCCGCTACTGTTAAAGCCAAAACTGCCGTCAAGCTGTGGGGAATCGACCGAGACTCGTACCGAAGGATACTTATGGGCTCGACGATACGGAAACGAAAAATGTACGAAGGGTTCCTGTCAAGAGTGTCCATTCTTGGTAAGTTTGGTTATTGATTGAGTAGTGTATTGGGAGGGGATTGTAGTCATTCTGGGGCCAAGAATGCAACTTCTGCGAGTAAGACAATCGTTGGCTGTTGAGCAAAGACAAAGCTGGCCTCTCCCAATGGAGGCGGATGAAGTTTTTGCTGGAGCTTGAACAGCTGTGTGGTGGCACAGAAGGACCTTGAAGTATGTGGTTGCTAGCAACATCTGGTCTGTGACCAGCAATGGCATCTCACCAGCTATGGTGGGTTTGATGATAGCACTCATTCCCCTTCAGGGACAAGATTCATGAAATCAAGATATGATCAAACATCGCAGCAATGATTTTGAGATAGCTAAACGTTCATCTTGGCACAGATGCTCCATCAAGCCGCTGTCACCTCTGCAATTCCACATATTCATTTCCAAATTTTCAGAAAGTCTAGACAAATGGGAAAGACTAACAGTGGCCGACGCCTTAGAAACAGTGTCTTTCTCCGACAATGAGACCATCGTGAGACAAGGCGAACCTGGCGACGACTTCTACATCATCGTTGAAGGGACAGCTCTCGTACTCCAGTGCCGAGGCGAGGGTGGAGAGGCGATCGAAGTTGGAAAATTAGGACCATCAGACTACTTTGGTGAGTTACTTCATTTGTGAAAGGCCTAAGTCAATACCGCTTGGCGTATTTATTGTTGGTGGGCGAATAAAATCGAAAAATAAGAGTATGAGTTCAAATTACGCAAAAATCTTTCTACAAGAATCATTTATCTGCAATTTTTCAAAAATGCATACTTCCCATAAATGGAAAATTACCCACTCTATATATATTTACTCTGAATACACTCAGAATGAAAGTTCACTCAATGTTAAAAACATCCCCCACTGTTTGCAGCGATTCCAGTGGCTGTCCCTGTAACTAAGACATTATGTCACCGCCAAAATGTCTGTAGCCTACGGTATTCTTTAATTGGCTTATACCAACCTTCTGTAGACTGATCTGTTTTTGTAGGCACTTTTTGTAGTGACTTGTGCTCCCAATATTAAGATTCTTGGAATGATGATACAAAAGAACTGAAAAGTTATTAGAATGGTTCTGATGGATTGGTTATTAGAAGAATGTACAGCAAATGGAGGGAACTTAATCGACAGAATCAAAGTAAGTACATGTAACCAAGTTGAAGATGGCCTTACAGATACACTGATGTGGTAGTTGGTTCAGATTGATTACTACACAGTTAGCAAAAGTCAATATTGGTTAAGGAAATGATGCAAAAACTAAAAAAGAACTCAAGATTTCTGTAGAAAACAGCTCACATGCAGCAGAAAAACTTGTGATTGCCAGTTCTATTGTGAATTGCTTGTCTTGAAACTGTTTGAAAAACAACATGTTTGTGGGTGAAGACTCAGATAGATATTGACCAAACGCTGATAGCTGATTGGTCCACATTTTCGTGCAACCATGCAGAATGCAAGCAGTGGTTGTCCACTACACTACAAACTTGGCAACACGGCAAACATGGGCTTGTTTCGTCCATGAAGTGAACCAGCCCTGGACAAGACATTGGCAGCTCTGTCTGGAATGGTTTCAACCTTTGTGCAGCCCACTCTTGGTTGGTTCATCTCCCAATTGTGGTTGGTTCTGAGAAGAGCTGCCTGACAGCGCTTGTGTCCATTAGAACAAAACAGTTTTTTCCTCTTCTGATTCCTACTCCTGCAAATAGTGTTTGAGGATGAATGTCAGTTAGATATGACCCACCCTTTGAGGGTTGGTTCACTTTAGATGGACAACCATTGCTAGCAGCACTGCAGGGGTGCACAACATTTTGAACCAATCAGCGTTTGATCAGCTGTCTCTGGAGTCTTGACCCACCGCCATGATCATTTCCAGAGTGTTTCAAGTTGAATGTTTCAGTTTTTCTGCTGCAAGTGAACAGTTTTTGTTTGGAAACCTCCGGGTTTATAGTTCTATTAATTGCTTCCATCTCTGATAATTACTATTGCTGACCAACTATTACATCATTGTGCCTGGCAGGTCACCTTCAACAAGGTTACATGTAATTCATTTCTGTCAATTGGATGTCTTGCACTTGATCGTACATTCTATCATAACCTTCAACTTCAAACATTCTATAATAACCATTCTAAGATGGTTAGGGTTACTCTCTAAGTTTCATCTCCATTCCCCTCCTTTAATCCGACGTTTTGCCAGGACCAGTCTTATACATATTGGCAACCAGTCTTCAAATCCCTATAGGATGATATACAGATCATCAGCAACATAGAGGTGTATGGTGGATCAATGGTCAGATGAAATGGCCTGGCTCTGACAAAATGCCTACAAAGACAGTTCAGAATAAGACAACTTAAGAACACCATAGGCCATAGGCATTATGGCGGCGACATATGCATTAGTTACAGTGGACAACCACTTGGATTGCTGCTAACTAAGTGGGAGGTATTTACATTGAGTAATGAGTAAACCTTCTGTCTGAGTGTATTTTGAGAGACCCACCATTCAGGGGAAATTTTATCATTAATCACCAAGGGCCTCTCAACAGGAATCCTCATCATCATGCTCACAGCCTATGTCTATTCTTCTGCGAAATTCTAGGTCTTGGTAATAAACTTTCTGAAACTGTAATACCAAAGGCTTATTTTTTGGGTTTCCATTGGTACTTATCCATTAGTTGAAAAAAAAATTGAAATTTATTGGTTTTTGACCTATTTTACACCCAATTTTCTAAAATTTACTGATTTATTTTTGTACTATTTTTCATATTTGGCTAAGTCGTACTCTACTAGTTAATGTTTAACTGAAGTGATTGGGCTTTAATTGCAAATTGTAGGAAAATATAAAAATTGGAGTCAAGTTTATGGCAGTAAATTTTGAAAAATGTTCAAATAAATTTCGTTTTTTTTTTTTTTTTTTTTTGTTAAGTTATTTAATTTTGTTTATTTATATTCTTATTTTTCGTATTTGTAAATTTGATTCGTTTTATTAACTTTCTACTCCATTTTGTCGACATCAGTTATACATTTATGGCATTTACGACTTTGAGCGTTCTCCTTTTCCTAAAGTCGTGTTTCATTCGGGGATTCACTCCCGGGGATTAATCGACCCTTCGCTCGAGAGGGAAAGGGATTAAACTGGGATCTGATGAATATTCACGATGAGAATTTCAATAACGGAACCTTCGTTGGGCACAACCCGGGAAAGACGCGGCAAATCCAAATTGGCTCATCGCTCGACACCTGCCTCCAAACTGTCCGAAGGTTAAATCGGTTATCGGCTCAGGGCTTTGTAGTGACGTTCGTTACTGTCGAGTTTGAGGACGTCAAATTTGGTGTAAATCATCCCTGAAGGAATTCTGAATAAGGATTTACCGCGATAATTTCACTGATATCACTAACCGTAAATCTCCGCGAACACAATACACATTTATTATTATATTATCAAATATTATATTTTTTTCTTTTTTCCTTAATCGCTTCTTTAACCCCTAGTTTTCTATCTTGTTTGACACCTACATTATCAAAACTGAGGCGTCTTAAGGACGAACAATTATAATTTTCGATTATAAAACTAATTCATGCTATTATGCTGCTCAATAGAAGGCCACACACCAATTTTCAGAAAAAAATTGGGCAAAAATCAAAGGTTTAAAACATTCTATTAAAACATAATAGGTACATTTTGTACTAGATAATGTCACAAAGTCGTATTGGGGAAGGCTCGATTCGACAGCTCAAATTTCTCATCAACTATTGCCGCGAAATTTTGTCGACAAATTATTTATTAATTTCTTGTTAAATTTGCGTTAGTAATTTTTTTGTTCGATTTCAGGTGAAATCGCACTACTTCTCGACAGACCACGAGCTGCTACTGTTGTGGCCAAAGGGCCGCTAAAATGCGTCAAACTCGATCGAGCGAGGTAATTTGGAGACTCATTTTCTGTAGTTTAGAGCATTTCCAAACCTAGTTCAACATTTTCCAAAGAAGCATGAAGCCAACCGTGTCCAGGCAAGCAGTATAGCCCAGATAGTCGGCCCACCCTCAAACTAGAATATTCGGGTATTTGATTGTTAGAATAGATATTGAGTGATCAGGGGCTCTACAATAAGCCCAAGCACGACCCATGTATGTCAAACCAATTCCTCAAATAGTTGGCCACCCTCAAACTCGCATTTTTGAGTATTCAATCGTTGGAGTCAATATTGGGTGATCAGGGTCTTTACAAAGAGTGACTGTGGTACGTTAAGTCAATATCCCAAATAGTTGGTCCACCACTAAAAAATTTTTTTAGCAGGTTCTAATCATTGGGACATTTTTAGCAGACGACCATAATTTTTAAAAATACTGTAAAAAAATCTACCTACCTCATGGGCTTACCTTGCGAACTGGAACCTTAATTTTTCTTGTTATGTTGGCAACACTGTCATGGAGGCTGTGGACATACTCTTGGAAGGAACTCTCATCAGTCAACTGATGATAGGGTGAACATAAATTTCCTCCCTACTGTCACCAGGCTGGAACCCCAAAGTACATAGCATACTAGGCTGTGTATTGAAGGGCCTCAAGACACATAGTGCTTTGTGTCTTCACAATACACACACTAGCAGTTATTATTATTTACTTTTATAACCTGTAATTCAGCCATCTTGTCACGAATAAGTGTATATCCACCACTATAGCTTGTCGGTAATGAATAGAATATGTAGGAGTCGCTGTCTGACGGAGAAGAGGCACGTTGAAGCCAAGCACTTGGAAAAAGAGGAAATTGCTGTTGTTGCGTTGGCAAAACTGGTTCGCCAAGCGATGCTTATCAATTTTTGCGAGTCAATTAAGTGCTGACGTTTGTAGGGGAGAAAAATCATACAAACGGGAAATGCTCCCCGCATTTTGTTTCGCATCTTCTCCGCCAGGCAGCAACTCCTACATATTCTCTTCATCACCGACAAGCTTAAAGCTAGTAGAACTCTATATTTTGTATTTGGAATATGAGCCCGTAATACTAAGGATATCCTTAAGATGAATTATTCGAATCAAATTAGGAATACTTATATCATTTATGGGAGATGATCAATTTCAAATTGTAATTGTCACTGCCGAAAAAGGCGTCGAAATGTACCAAATTTTGTGTGGTTGTGACAATGGTGGAGCGTTTTTTTGGAAAAGAAAGGGATTTGACTGAAAGCTTCATAAACAACTACGATTTATTTTTCAAAAATCCATTTTCTCCTATACCTCACCCTCGTTTTCAGTGAAACCCTTCTCAGGATAATTTCGAGCGTTTTAAATTCAAAATGTCAAATTTTGGGGCAAATTATTCAGGAGAATACTAAACCGAAAAGATACCTAACTATTTAAATACACAAAAATTACCTTTAATGATATCAAGACTGGCAATATTTTCTTAAAAATTATGCCCTACCCTATTGTCAAGTATATTTATGTAATTTCTACTTAAGAGTTGGATTAATTAATAAATAATTTTTCTTGCAGATTTGAGCGCGTTTTGGGGCCATGCGCGGACATTCTCAAACGCAACATAACTCAGTATAACAGCTTCGTGTCACTGTCTGTTTAGCTACTCTACAATTTCCCCTTCACAGGTAAAAGACAAGTAAATCAAGAAATTTGATAAATGATTCGAAATTAGAACGGCATTTGCTAAGGGCGCGGCAGTGGTTTTTTTTTTTTTTTTTTTTTTTTTTTTTTTTTTTTTTTTTTTTTAACGGCCGTTAGCTATAGAGCCGATAAGTTTAAAGAACAGATAGTGAGCCTATTCAAGAATCCATAAACGGTAGTGTGTTTATTAACTTTCCATGTAAGCTATAGCTAATACTCAATTGCTTAATTGGGCAATAGCAAGGACGCCAACGACAACTCACATCGGTTTTCCTAAATAAGGTTGAAATCAACTCCTTCAATGAGTTGAACTCACTATTTTCCCCCATGTTCATGGTCCAAAATTTGTTTTCGGGCGTTTCAAGGTGTCTAGATCAGAATGAGCCAATGTCCGTGCGCCGTCCAGGCCCGATTTTGGTTGTAGGAATTTTTTTATAAATGTGAAATTTTGGTCAGGGACCCGCTTCCAGCTTTAGTTGGTTCCCGAAACGTTTCAGCCCAATAGGACCAAATTTGGGCAGGATAGGGGTCAAAATGTGCATTTTGAAAAATTGATTTCGATATTTTTGGCGATCTAGGCGTGTGGGGTATTATTTTCCTCTAAATTTTGGATGCTGAATCCAATTAAATGAATCTCGGAACGATTGGCATCCTCTGGATGAGGTTATGGGTCAAAATGGGTATCTATCTACCCATTTTGAATATGTGTTTTCAAGATTTCTCGAACCTAGGCGTGTGGGGTATCATTTTCCACTAAATTTTGTACGCTGAATCGATTGCAATGAGCCTCCATGCTCTCAGTCCGACGAATAACCAACCACTATGATTTAATCTAGAAACCCGAAACGTCAACTTGGAGAGGTTAACCCACCATGACCTTGAGCATGATTACATAGGTTGATTATTCGAGGAATAACCTGACAAAACCGATGTATCCATCTGCCATATGTGCCCGTTTTGGTTGGTTATTCCTTGAATAATCAACCTATGTTTTCATGATAATGGTCAACCTCTCCGATTCGGCTCAAAATTTTTTTCTGGACGTTTCATGATGTCCTGATCAAAAAAGGTCAATGTCCGTCTACCGTACGCCGTCCGCCGTCCGCCGTCCATTGTCCACGCCGTTTTTGGTAGTAGAAAATTTTCTAAAAATCTTAAATTTGGGTCAGGGGTCTGTTCCCAGCCGAGATGGGTCCTCGAAACTTTTCAGCCCGATCGGACCAAATTTGGGCGGGGTAGGGGTCAAAATGTGTTTTTTGAAAAATGGATTTTCGAGATTTTGGGTGATTTAGGCGAGTGGGGTGTCATTTTCCACTAAATTTTAGACGCTGAATCCAATAAAATTGGTCCCAGAACAATTGGCACCCACTGGAAGAAGTAATGGGTCAAATTGGGTATTTATTACCCATTTTGAATATGTGTTTTCGGGATTTCTGCTACCTAGGCGAGTAGGGTGTCATTTTCCACTAAATTTTGGACGCTGAATCCAATAAAATGGGCCCCAGAACAATTGGGACCCACTGGAAGAAGTTATGGGTCAAATTGGGTATTTATTACCCAATTTGATTATGTGTTTTCGGGATTTCTGCTACCTAGGCGTGTGGGGTATCATTTTCCACTAAATTTTGGACGCTGAATTCAATGATGTGTGTCCCAGAACGATTGGCACCCACCGGAAGAAGTTATGGGTCAAAATGGGTATGTATCCACCCATTTTGTATGTGTCAGGATTTCTGGTGCCTAGACGTGTGGGGTATTATATTCCACTAAATTTTGGACCCTGAATCGATTGGAATGGATCTGGGACTCGCCACACCCACTGTTTCCCCCATTCGAGGAATAACCAACCCGTGTGTAAGAATTTGCAGATTTTTTGGTTGTAGACATTTTTCTATACATTTGAAACATTGGTCCCTCATGTGAATTTTTTGGGTTTCTTCAAAATCCCTTCTTCATAACAACCGCCCAAGGATTTTTGAAGGTCATCATCTACCCCATAATAGCCAACATGCCCACTAATATGCAAGTATAGGTTATAGGAGGCGTCAGAAATTGATACTTGTCGTGTATCAAAACTGATTGGGTTACTTATGGGACATGATTTGAATGGAAAATGAAGTGAAAAATAAACTTTTTGCTTGAATTTGTGTTATTCATAACAAATGAATATTTTTACTGCTCTTGGAAAGCTGCCGAACCTTGTATTTTGCCGTGTGTCATAATGATCTCTTTTGTTTATACAAATTTCAGGTCTACTCACCCTAAATCTACCACATCTCACGAAAATTTTATTCTTTTTCAGACAAACAAGCTGAATTGTCAATCTATCCAAAGGTGAGGGGCTGGACTTTACCCGACGCCTGAATTTTAATTCGTGTACAATACTGTGTGAAAACCCCGGAGGAACCAATCACTCCCTTCTCCCACCTGAACATTTTCTTCGAAAAAAAAATTGATAAAAATAAAATAAAAAATAACAAACCTGTATATTGTAACGACCACTCCGTATTTCATTGCCGTAAAGTTACCAATACGAATGAAACCAATTCCTTCCCTTGGACATAAAAGGGTACGTGCTCTTTTTGAGGTTAAACGGTTCATTTCTCCTTCTGTGCCACTCGCTTTTCATTTTCGAAAAACAAATTTAAAATAAATTGTTCATTTTGTTTTATTATCATACAAGTACGATTTGATTAGATGGTAGAAGTATTGTAAAGTGGTGAGGGCGAGTGAATCTCAAGTTTGCTTTTGATCTTTTGTCGCCCGTCATCCGACCCCGGACGAAATTAAAATCCTTCAAAACACACTTAGAACAGTGAAATCTGAAGAAAACTTCATTTTCGCAACTTGACCTTCCTCCGCCCTCACGCGTGACGTAGGATCACTAACGAATATATGCGTGTCAGTAGAGAAATTGGTCTCAAAAAACGTAAAAACGCCATTTTTTGTTTCCCATTTTAAGTAAATCATGATTTTTGTTGAATTATTCCAACGTATAAAACAATGGTTAATTGTTCTATTCTATGTATGGTCTTATCTAACGTTAATTTAGAATTTTGTTGTCTCTGTTACGTATAAGGTTTACATTTCTACTTTTGAATCTTTGATTTCTGCCAATATTCATCACTGAAATCGTAACTTGTGAAGTGTATTTAAAACATATGTTAAATGTTAATAAACTTATAATTATTAAGATGTATTTATGACCTCGTATTGTGGTTTTAGCTCTGGAATGGAAGGTCTCATTACAACACTCCCCCCTCTACAATATCCCGAATCTTCTCCAGAGGGCGCTCTGCTGGGAAAAAATATAGTCGACGAGCTCCTGGGTTACAACTCTGACATTGTTGTTTGTATAAGTGGAGATTTTTGGTTTGAAAACAGCAAGCAAGGAAAATATAGAAATAATTATCATTGAAACTACAGCCAAAGAACCATTGGCGCCTGTTGTCGCCCTCACAGAGCCGTTTCCAGTTGGAATTCTGAATTCGATTTTTTTCATGGGTTATCACATATCAGGAGAGTGGAAGTGTCGCCAGAAAGAGAACTGGACTTTAAGAACCCTGGGAAAATGTCAGAGTGAGGCTTTTGTTTTTGCGCTCTCCGCGTTGTTTGGCTTGCAAAACCAAAAAATTGGCCCTAAGAATTGGCTCAAGTGCAGGAAGAGGACACTGGTTAAAATCCAGCCCCATGACGCGGACCAGGCGCATGGAGACTCATTTCTTGAAATGGGGAAAATGGAAACAGTGGGTGTGGCGGGTCCCGGACCCATTCCAATCGATTCAGGGTCCGAAATTTAGTGGGAAATGATACCCCACACGCCTAGGTACCAGAAATCTCGAAAACACATTCGAAATGGGTAGATAGGCACCCACCTTGACCCATAAACTCATCCAGAGGGCACCAATCGTTCCGGGACCCGTCTCATTGGATTCAGAGTCCAGAATTTAGTGGAAAATGATACCCCACACTCCTAGATTGCAAAAAATCTTAAAAATACATTTTTCGAAATACACATTTTGACCCCTACCCCGCCCAAATTTGGTCCGATCGGGTTGTAAAGTTTCGAGGACCAACTAGAGCCAAAAGCGGGTCCTTGACCCAAATTTCAAATTTTTAGAAAAATTTCTACTACCAAAGTCGGCGTGGCGGGTGGACGGAACATTTGCTAATCCTGATCTAGACACTATGAAACGTCCAGAAAAAAATTTTGGGCTGAATTGGAGAGGTTGACTTTTGGAAATTTAGTCAAGGAATAACCAACCAACAGTATAAACGTTGTGCTCCACGCATGCGCAATAAGGGAATACCGGTACATACGGCAGGCAAACACGAAGACTGCGAACTATATTAAATTTAATTATTCATTATATTAAATAATACATTTAGTCGTATTTGAAGTTAGTGAGGAACTCCTTAATTTGGTCCTTGTCCCGTTTGAGCCAAGCCGCGTTAAGCCGAATGGATTCCACCGCCTGTTGGACGCTGCGCGAGGCCGACGAACAGTCTTTGTCTTTGAAAAACTCCTCGACTTTGACGGCCATTTCCTCCGAAGCGAAATTCTCGCACGAACTTTTGACGAGGCGATTGATGAGGAAACCACCCTGGGAGGTAACGAGTGCAGGTTAGGAACTGTCGAAGGGCAAGTTACGTTTTATAACGGTTATTAAGTAAATCTCACCTCGTATCTTTGGAACAATTCGGCCCAGTTGGCTCGCAAGAAGTCCCAGACGAGCTCTCGTCCAATTTTGGTCATTTCGACGGAAATTATGAAAAACACTTTGTCTTGAGAGCGAACTTCGTCCTGAAAATACGGCAAATGACGGATATTTACGGCGTGGTCATTCGATTAAAGTAGAACTTGTAGATGGGCGTACAGGTTAGGCAGTCATACTCACAGTCATGACAAACTCCAGAACTTTAGATAAAACGTTCTTGTCTTGGAAGTTGCCCAAAGCGCGGCCAATTCTGTCTTTCTCTTCCTGGAGATTTACTCCTCTGTACAGCTGAAACAGACATAAGAGGAATAACGTTGTGGACGACATGAGAATACAAGAACGTCAACGATTCTGCAGCGCGCTAAATACCTTGATCATCGTGTTGAACGTGTCCTCGTCCCCGACTGACAGGACAGACTTGTACACGGCGGCGCGGAGGTCAGCAGGGATGACACTCTCGCCAGCCACGTGGGCGCTAAAGCGCTTTTTGGCCTCCTCGATTGTCTCAGCGTCACCATAAGAGCCCAGCCTTCCAATGATGAGCGACCTCAACAGTGTGTCCATATGACCTGGAATATCCAAGAAAGGGAATTAGAAACAGCGATTGGGCCATTTTGGGTCAATAGGGACCTTCCTGAATGGCTTTGACTAGGTTAGCCTGAGCAAGATGGCGGCATTTACAAAAATGGCCATGCAACAACCTTACAACAATCAGCGTTCTTAGCGGTTTTCCTAGCAAATATATTTATTAACACTCTTAAAAGCCACCATAAAAGAGTGATCCGTTACGTACAAATCTCAGCGTTTATGCTTTAGATGATTTCTGCGCCTGACCTGTCTTAGAAGATACAAAATGATATGCATTCGCTCACTCGTCCCCACAATGAATTCGTGAACAAACTCATTCAAATTCAAGTCTCCATTATTCATGCACGGCACGATAGCTTCTGTCATTTACCTTCTCCAGGTTTGGGTTCCCAGCCAACTTTTTGTCCGATCGGTTTGAACAAATACCGCCCAAACTTCTTAAACTCCTCGCTGTAGTCCGTGTTCGATAAGAGAGCGCCCAGTTTACCGACGCAATTGGCGATGATGCTCCAAACGGTGAAATTGTCTTCGTTCCTCACAGCGGACAACACTTTGAGGATTTGCACAGAACTGGCTTGTCCCGCTTTGACGAGAGCGAACAAATCGTCGACGATTCCAAGCCTGTCGAGAGGTGGGAGAGATTTGTCTTCAATGGAGGGGATCAACTGGTCCAATAACGATTGCGAGTACTGAACTCGGTAGACGCCGTTCGTTCCCGGGTTGAGTTTGACCCAAGCGTCTTCAGGCACGTTGGGGATGGTGATCTGAAAGACGAAAATTATCTTCTCAGGAAACATTGGCTACGACTGGCAAATACAGAAGAGTTTTGAAGGCAGATTTGCTACTTTTACAACTGCTAGTACAACAAAAATAGGATATGTCCAAACTAAGAGTCAATTTCAAGCAAGAGGGAACCCTATCAGCCATCACCAACTGCATACTCTTCTCAACAGGTAAATATCGTGTCATATCTTATTACTCAAGTAAAATAAATAAATAAATGTAACAAGAGCTAGCAAACAACAATTACTTTGGCAGTTCTGGTCTCGAGCACTTCAGAATGGACAACTTCTTCCGCTCTCCCTTTGATTGAGAATGTGAGAGGAACCCACCAGAGTGCGCTGTTGTCAACTGTAAACGAAAAAAGACGAGTTTACAACAAGCTCAAAGACCACGAGCGATTGTGGACGAATTACAAAAGCACTCTTTTTCTATATTTGCCCTTTTTGACTAGAAGTTACCAATAGAACCAGTGCAAACGGCAATGAATCAACTCGACCTAGACTATTGTGTATGTGGTGAAAGAGTACAGATCAACCCGACCGGTCGATTCCCCCAATGAAGACATCAATTCGAACGCTGTAAGCAAATCGTTAACAGATTAGCCCAATGATCTCACTGCCATTTCTCAATATGCCGTTAATTAGGGAGGTAAGATCGCAACGTGGAACGGCAATCGTGGTTATGAAGTTTCGGCACGTGCGACATCAGGTTTGTATTGAAGCTGGCACATTTGAACTGGCGGTTGAGCTCTCTGTACAGGGTGAAGTTCTCCGATACGAGGGCCCTGGCCTACCAACGCTCCTTCTTTCCCGACGAAATCCCTCCAAAATCTGTGCCGTCTCGCTTCTGAGAGAGCTTTCATCGAAGGAGAGTAGAGAGTTTGACACATCGTACTTCGAAGCCATGAGCTCGTATTCCTCTGCTCAGAAGATTCTCGTCCTTATCACCTATCTGGCAACAATCCTTGGTAATCGGCGTTCAGGCATAGCTACGACGAGTGCACCTTTATTCAAGACGACAGCATCACTGCTGAACACAACATGCTACTTGCACAGGTACATACTTCAAATAATTTCCTCATTTTCCTGGTTTAAATCTGCAGGTCGAGTTGATGCATCCTTATAAGGGTTTAACGGATTAAATCGGTCGAGTTGCTTCACTGCCGTGCAAACAAAATAAAACCAACAAGATTCCTTACGCTCCGAATTGTCGGCGACGAATCTCTCCTGAGTGACGGTCAAAACGCGGTTGGTGCCTTCCTGTTCGGACGCAGTCACTCGAATGACTGGAAAACCCATTTGTCGGGTCCAAGTTGACATGACGGCTCTCACAGGTTTTTTAGAGGCGTCTTCGAGAGCGTCCCACAAGTCTTCGGTGAACGTGTTTTTATACTGGTGACGCGTCAGGTATAAATTCATACCCTTCCGGAAATCCTGAAAGAAAATGAACCTCCTACAGTATTTACAGATTTAGTGAAACCTTTTTTCAAATGCATTAAAGCCCCACATTTCAATTCAATTTTAATTCTCTAGCGGAGGGGTGGAAATGGAATGTAGCTGATGATCAATAGGATTATAAGCAGTAAGCGGCTATACATCGTCGTGAAGCCTGGCTGGGAGGATGGTGCCCACAGGACAAAACAAAGTGGGACTGGGGTCAGAGTCAATGTTGATCAGCCAGCTCTGATGGTCTCACGCCCTTCAAAGGGGTCATTTGGGACCGGCTGCCCTGGAAGGGATGCTTACCTACCCTTCAGGCTCACAGAAATGGTCCACTGACGGATCATTGGTGGACAGGCTGGCTAACCTTGCCATCATCATCACTGTCTGCGCGCAGGAGATAAATAATCGTGAACTCATTGGCGCCAGAATCATTAACATTCGAACAGCCAGGCAGCATTAAAAGCCATTGTAGTCTTCAAGTTCAACTCAAAGCCGGCCTGGGGAGGTCTCTAATCCACGAAATGACTCTCAGATAGGAACATAATGGGCCTCTGGGTACCGGGCCACCAGGGCATTCGATGGAATGAGGACACCGACTTCCTAGTCAAGGAGGGTTCAGCATCCACTCCAATTGGTCCTGAACCCAGCTGTGGGACGCCCAAGCATTACCTGAACAGCAGGCCAAATTGTAGAAGCACACTCAGTTGGCTGCATACTGCAGAAGCTCGCCATCTCACTAAATTCAAAAAAGGCAAAGACTCTCTGAGCGAAAAGGACCTCAGAATCCTCAAGTCCATGTACACTGACCACTGCCCTCTCAGGTACCACCTGTGTAGGATGGGCTAATCAGAGCCTGGCGACTGCAGCTGGAGTGCTGAGGGGGTTGCTCAGCTCTCGCAGCGACTCGACAGCTTGCTCGATCTATCTTGGTAGAGGGTTTCCTAGCCCATCTGACATTTTAAAAGAGTTCTTCGGCTGGATGGTGAGATCTCGCGGGCTCAATATGGGAGCTGCAGTTGAGTCCACGAGATCTCACCCTCCAGGCTCTGCCCTTTGCCTTTGCATTTGAGGGAAATTAGTTCAAACATACTTCGTCACCGATGTATCTGTGCAACATCCTGATGACGGAAGCTCCTTTGTTGTAGGAGATGTCATCGAAGATTTCGTCAATTTCTGAAGGATGGCCAACGGGTACCTAAAATCAAGAGTGGAACATCAGTCAGAGTGGCAAACTAACAATATGAATACCTATTTGGTTCAATAAAGTACCGCAGTTCAGTCAGGCCGCAGCTGAAGTAAAACTACTTACCTCAATAGGATGGCTGTTTTTCAAGCAGTCGAGTTCCAAGGCTCTGATGAAGATGTCTGAAACGAATTGAGTCCAAATGTTGTATTCGGGAAACAGGTGAGCGACGCACAGATTTTCAACGAATGAAGCGTATCCCTCGTTCAACCACAAGTGAGTCCACCATTCCTGCAAATTAACGAAGGAATCACATTTATTGTAGGGAGAATAATTATACGGCGTCAAATCAAATTTTTGATGTAAATTACAAGCAAAAACGGGTTAAGTGGTATCTGACATTTCCTAATCAACCTCATTCCCAGAATCCTTTGTGGATTCCTTCGAATTTTTTACCACTTGCTCGTAGCCTATAGCAGAAATGTTTCTCCTAATTTGCAGAAAACTAAATTCAAGGCGCAAATTTGGAACGTGATTCAAATAGGTCAATTTGTCCACACCGACTCGCCCCATGCCGAGTCGAGGAGCCAGACAATTTCCCAAATCCGGAAAACCGAGGACACACGGCGACGTGACCTCACCCAGGGTAACTCCGAAAAACGTCTCTGTCGCCTGCTGATAGCTCAGCTGAAGTAAGTCAAGTCGCCTGTTCAGCCAACACCGAGTCCGAACGAGGCCAGGGCATCCCCTCAGAGCGGTGCCAGAGTCTAGCCCCTCGCACCTCCCTGCTCAGAAACATCATCCCTGAGGAACCAGAAGAAGGGAAAAGCAAGGTACCGTACCACGGACATACAAGCGTCGCTCGCGATCGCGCCTTCTGCGCTAATCCGAACCGAAAGACTTAGGAGACCCTTCAAGTCGAACCACTTTCCGGTTAACATTTTAATATTTTGTCCATTCTAGCTGTTGTTATAGTGTTTTGTACCGCACTGTTGCCTTGTTTTCCCCAACTGCATCGACTCTCTTTCTAGGGACCCTCCTTGGTCAGGTTGTTGGCGTGGGCAACAAGCCATCCACAATAACACAGCTCAACACTGGATACATGGCCTCTTCAATTCATGGCAATGTTCCTCTAACCACTGATTACCACTTACCCCAGTCTACTTTGACAAATGAAAATTCAACACATTCGCCACTCTCTAAGTCTAAAGAAAATTGTCTTGAAGAAGGTAACATACCATAGTGACTAGGTTGCCAAACCACTGGTGAGCGAGTTCGTGACCAACGACAACGGCAATCGTCTGTTTGTGAGAGGCTGCGGAATTTTCAGGATCCACCAACAGATAAGCTTGTCGATAAGTGGCCAACCCCCAATTTTCCATGGCGCCTGAAATGAATCAAGAATTAATTTATTGTACTTAATTACTGCCGGTTCTTTAATTTTGAGCACGCCCAAAATTCAAATTGGTTCAGTTGATCTGATATTGATTAGATTTTGAACCTTGTTTTGATTATTATAAGGATTTATACTGAATTGGAAAGACAAGTCTTAAATCTTGAGTGGCCAGTAAAGAGATTTCGGTGTTCGTTTTTCCTTCATCTTGAAGACAAATCAGAATTATCACCTTCTTCAAGGAGGAAACCCCCAATTTTTGTCAGAAATTAGTTGTAGAAACGATATTTTGCTGGGGGAGTAATAAAAAATGAGACATCCTGCTTATTTTTACCAATTAACGATGGACTCACCAGCCGAGAAATCAGCGATCGCGACCAAATCGATCTTCGGAAGAGGGTAAGCGATTTGGAAATAATCTTTGTAATACGGTAGAACTTTGGTGGCGACGTAGAGAGCGAACCGTCCTTGTTCTTTGACTCCGGGTGGAGTGTAGACTCGAACGAGGACTCCGTCTTCAGAAGTGTCTTCAATATGGTCGAAATCACCGACAACGACGGCCACAAGGTAGGTGGACATGACGGGAGTAGGAGAGAATTTGGAGATTTTCTGATCACCGACCACCTCTTCGTTGATGCAGGGCTGCAATAGGAAGGAATAAGTGAGGTTACACCTGTCTTGTTGCTATCTGTAGGTATTCTTTTGAACGCATTTTCACGTCAGATTGGAGGTTTTCCATATCAAATGGGGTTTTCAGATTAAATTATACAAAAATAATGCAAGTCGTAACTAACGGTGGCAATTAGAGGCTTTAGATTGAGGCGAACCAATAAAGAATTTTCAAAAGAATGGCATCTAGAAGGGATGGACGGAATGTCTCCTTTATGTTGCGTTGCACGGAGTAGGTATTTTCAGAATCTACGCTTGCGGCGTTCATAACTAATGTGAAACGAACCATTTCCGTCATCCTCCAATTTGAATTGAAAAACCTCCTATTTGAAATGGAAATCCTCAATTTGGCGTGAAACTGCTACATCCAAGTAGGAGGCTTGGCCATTAGACTAGAATACAAGAGAAAAATCCAGCATTCCTTTCCTTTATGTTCCATAAAGGAAAGGAATGCTGGATTTTTCTTTTTCTCTTGAGATGTTCCATCTCAGAAAGACCTGACCCACACGAGTTCGCCATACTTTTCAACACCATAATCATAATCTAGCATCAGTTTCCCAGCCAATAACTATTGACATAAGTAAGCTGAATCCAAAATCTCACAGTTTTGACCCATGTGACCCATTTTTTGAAGGAAAATGAACGGATTAAATCCAGCTAAGTGTGCCATCACTACTCTCAGCCGCTCTCCCAACCCACTTCATCTTTGCTACCACATTGATGGCACTCCTCTTTCTTGCTCCTCCCTGACTCGTGCCCTAGGTGTGCAGCATACCCTCATCTATCATTTTTGGAGCCAACCAGGTTGCTTCTCGGGGTATGCGGGCCCTCGGGTTCCTGAAGCGCCACACACGAATTTTTGCAGGTACCTGCTCTCATCACCATCGCTCTATCGTGATGCCTGTAATGGAATACGCGTCTACGGTTTGGTGCCCATTCTACGCATGCCATGTGGAGCAGATCGAGCGTGTCCACAGGGCGTTCCTTCGGCATCTCGCCTATAAGATTGGTGTTCCTTGTGAGGAGATCGACTACATTGACCTCAGCCTCCAGTTCCGACTGCTGAGACCTGCAGACCTGCTACTTTCCTTCATGGCCTTCTCCACAATCGCTTCGATTCACCACACCTCTCAACGATTTCGCTCCTGGTCCCCCGGCATGCATCCTACTCTGCAGCTCCCTTCATCGTGCCATTTCCGTCGACCAACAATCTTTACCATCGCCCTCTTTGTCACCTGCCTCGCCTCGCCAATATCCTTGCTGACACTCCCCCTCATACTGATTTATTTACCGCTTTGACCTCATCTCTGAAGACATGTCTTCGTGATTTCGCCCCTCCTTTGTGGCTGTGTGTGCATGGATGATTAGAAGTTGTCATGATCTCTTCTCCCACTAAATGAAACTAAAGAAATTACAAAGACCGTTACCATATTCGACAAGACGACTTTATCTTTGGGAGTTTCTAGCGTCACTTCAAAAACAGCTTTCAGAGCGGGTTCGTCCCAGCAGGGGAAGCACCTTCGGGCGTCTGTTGGTTCAAATTGAGTGACAGCCACGTATCTCTGCTCGCCATCATCTCTGAAAAAGATCAAATTACAGATGAGAATGTGTCCAGTACAGTATATTCATGGAGATGAGACGTTTGACGGTTCAAACATAAGATGAAACTTTGGCGTAGATGACAGAAGTTCACAGTTTTGATTGACTCATAGCCAAAATTGTGAATTAATCAGGAAATGTAACTGCTTCAGTGATAATTTCAAAAGAAAGACCACTCACGAAGCTGAGTTGGACCTGTAGAAACCCTTCATCTTGTCGTTGAGCTCACCGGCGAACTCAAAATTCAAATCTGCCTCCACTTTAGGAAGCTCTTCGTCGAAATTGAGCGTGATCGTCTCATCTTCTTGATTCACTTTGACGACTGGTTTGAGGACTTTGCCGCCTTTCAGAGTCAAAACGCAGCTTTTGATCTTCAATTCTAACGAATTCAAGACGATAGTTGACGTTGGAGAGTTGATCTGAAGCAAATTAAGTGAAGAAAAATATTATTATTATCGTATAAGAGCGACTAGATTCAAAATCCGAAATGTTTATTCGCCGCCCAGTCCCAAAAAGGGCTCTGAAACATCTTAAATTTTGCGCGTACACTCGTATGGCCCCTAAATAGTTCCCGCAGGGTATGGGTGAAAAAAACATGTATTTCGAAAATTGTCTTTCGAGATTATTGGAAACCCAGGGGTGTGAGGTGGCATTTTCCACTAAATGTCGAACGCTAAATCGATTCAGTTAAGTCAAAAATCGATTGCCACACTAAGGAGTGACGTAATTATGACTTTTGGTTGGTTATTCCTTGAATAACCTATGTTTTTATGCAAACAGTAGATCTCCTCGATTCAGTCCAAAAATTGTTTTGGGGAGTTTCAAGTTGTCAAGATAAAATTGTTAAATATGGGAATGCTCCGTCCATGCCAATTCTGGAAGTAGACAATTTTCTAAAAATCTTAAATTTGGGTCAGGGGTCCGTTTCCGGTTCTAGTGGGCCCTCGAAAATTGTCAACCCCATTGGACCAAATTTGGGTGGGGTAGGGGTCAAAATGTGTATTTCGAAAAATGGATTTTTGAAACCTAGGCATGTGGGGTGTCATTTTCCACTAAATTCTGGAAGCTAAATCCAATGAGACGGGTCCCGGAACGATTGGTGCCCTCTGGATGAGGTTATGGGTCAAAATGGGTGCCTATCTACCCATTTTGAATGTGTGTTTTCGAGATTTCTGTAACTTAGCCGTGTGGGGTATCATTTTCCACTAAATTTTGGACCCTGTATCGATTAGAATGAGCCTCCATACGCCTGGTCCGAGGAATAACCAAGGTGGGTAAGAATTTGCAGCGTTAATACTTATTATGCTTATTCATTTTTTCTAAATTTCTACCCACGTCATCGACATCGAATATACGCTTTTCCACACGAGCAATTCACCTAAAATGTTAATCGATTCTGGAATTATTTGCAAAATTTGTATTCCTTCAAACAGAGCATATGGCTGGACTAACTAGCTCTACCAGTCCCTTCATCGTTGAAACTAGTCATTATAATGTAAGCACTTCACGTACTTGACATAAAATTATACTGCAGCAAAACAAACCTCATTGGCAATTACGAACGAATCCCGTTTCCTGAGATAACCTTGAGGCCGTTTTCTTATGTAATCGCGTTTTATTTAAACAGAAATAACGAGTAAGGGGTATTAGAGAAGCTATTGTTCAGCAAGATATGACTTTAACTCAAATAAAGGTTTCTTTTTTGGGTTTTTCCCGTCGTTTTCACTCAACATTACATTCACTTAAGGCGAAAAAGTGAATGTAATAGGAAATTTTCTTCATTTTTCGGATGTCGTTCTAGTTTTTGGGGCTTCTTGTGAGTAGCGAAGCTAAGTTATTATCATAAAACGCTGCTGATTCTTACACAATGGCTGATTATTTCTTTAGAGCAAGAGGGAAGGCAGCGAGTATGGAGTGTCCAGGACTTAAACAAATCGATTCAGCGTCCAAAATTTGAGAGGAAATGATACCCCAGGCGCCTAGGTACCCAAAAATCTTGGAAGCCACTTTCAAAATGGGTAAGTAGGTACCCATTTCAACCCATACCCATCTCCAGTCGGCACCAATCGGT
Organism: Cyrtorhinus lividipennis; assembly: GCA_019603395.1. Taxonomy (NCBI): domain Eukaryota; kingdom Metazoa; phylum Arthropoda; class Insecta; order Hemiptera; family Miridae; genus Cyrtorhinus; species Cyrtorhinus lividipennis. The sequence goes on from CM034008.1 coordinate 18,033,989, forward strand.
CCGGGGCCTATTTCATTGGATTCAGCGTCTAACGTCTAGAGGAAAATTTTCATTTTATTCATTCACATTTACTCAAAATATCATTTAAGGGTACCTCATATACCTTGTTCCCAAAACATCAGGAAAGAGGTCACTAATCAATGTTTCAGATTTTTAGAAAATTTTCCATCACTAAAAACAGCGTGAGGGGCGGACTGACCAACTTTTAGGATGGTAAGGGAAAAATATGTTGTTTATTAGAAGGTTTTTGAGACATTTTGATAACTAGGCATGTGGAGTATCATTTTTCCACTAAATTTTGGGCGCTGAATCGATTGGTGCGGAACAATCCACTCACAAAAAAAATTTCTGGGTGTTTCAAGGTGTCTAGATCAAAATAAGAAAGTGCCCGTCCGCCGTCCACGCCGAATTTTGGTAGTAGAAAATTTTCTAAAAATCTGAAATTTTGGTCTAGGACCCGTTTCCGGCTCTTGTTGGTCCTAGAAATTTTTCAGCCTGATCGGACCAAATTTGGGTGGGGTAGTGGTTAAAATGTGTTTTTCGAAAAATGGATATTCGAGATTTTGGGCGAACTAGGCGTTTGGGGTACCATTTTCCACTAAATTTTGGACCCTGAATCGATTCGAATGACCCTCCATGCTGCAGGTCCACGGAATAACCAAACCCTGTGAATGAATGAGCAGCGTTTTTCAAATAAATTTCTAGCTTCTGGGCTTTTAGCGACTTGCGAAGCTAATTTCCTAGTATGAAAGCCCCATCATTCCCGTCCACTTGATTTTATCACAACCACCAAATCGTATTGGCCCATTAAACGTGACAGGTCGAAGGAAATGGCGATCGAACCGAGTGATACCTTCGTAATGAATTTCTGTACAGGGCGAACATTCTCTCGAAGACTTCCGAATAACGGGATGCGTTGAAAGCGAGCTTTCGGTAAATACAAAACAACTGGCGACTCTAAATAACTGCTATCGAAGGTCAAGAACAAGGTCAATTCAGTTCGTTCACCTCGAAGTGGTTCGTGGTCGAATTTGGATTAAAATTGGACACGATTTGAACGTATTTTTTGGGAAAAATATAGAGGAAAATACGTTAACTTTGTTTCAAAACTTCTGGGGAGCCAGATTGGCTCATTTTAAATCGTTGAATAGGCAGAAAAAGTTGGGCGCAGGCAAAACCGAAATGGAGTCTGCGTTCCAAATTTCAGACGTTTTGGGAGTATTTTTCAAGAGACAATTTTACTTCAAACGTTTTGAATTTAATATCCACACATTTTGGAAAGTAAAAAGTGACCGTTAGGTGATAAACCTGATAAATCCGCTCAAACATTCTAGTTTTATACAACTTGCAACCATAATTCAAAATAAAATATGACAATATAAAAGGCAATGTACAAAATGAAACGTTTTTATGACCTGTCTGCAATCTCTCAATAAGAAACAACGTGTCTGCGAATAAAAAACCCCATGACTGTAAACGACTGTAACAATAACTAAATTTTGCCAAAGACAGGAGTTTTAAATTTGAGAAAAAATATATAACCTGCTGGGAGGGAGGTTCACTCAACATAAAACAACTAGATACTGAAGAAGACAAAACTCATTTCTAAATAATAACCACATATTCCAGCCTCATAATTATATTTTTATTTTCCCTTAATTTTTAACTGTAATTAATTTTTATTTTGGTTGGTTATTCCTTAAATAATCCGAAAAATAGAAAAAAAATTTTTGAGCCGATTGACCTTTTGCATTAAAACATAAGTTGATTATTCAAGGAATAACATATTCGAGTTTCATAATTATATTTTTATTTTCCCTTAATTTTTTAACTGTAATCAATTTTTATTTTGGTTGGTTATTCCTTGAATAATCCGAAAAATAGAAAATTTTTTTTGAGCCGATTGACCTTTTGCATCAAAACATAGGTTGGTTATTCCTTGAATAATATTGAATTCATATTGAATAATATTCAAGGAATAACCAACCTATGTTTTGATGCAAAAGGTCAATCGGCTCAAAATGTTTTTTCTGGGCTTTTTAAGGTGTCTAGATCAAAAAACCAACCGTACGCCGTCCGCGCCGTTTATGGTATTAGAAAATTTTTTAAAAATCTGAAATTTGGGTCAGGGGTCTGTTCCCGGTCTGGGACGGTCCTCGAAACTTTTCAGCCCGATCGGACCAAATTTGGGCAGGGTAGGGGTCAAAATGTGCTTTTTGAAAAATGGATTTTCGAGATTTTGGGCGAACTAGGCGATTGGGGTGTCATTTTCCACTAAATTTTGGACGCTCAATCCAATGAAATGGGTCCCAGAACGATTGGCACCCACCGGAAGAAGTTATGGATCAATTTGGGTATTTATTACCCATTTTGAGTATATCTTCGGTATTTCTGGTATTTATTCAGGTTCACATTGTACTACTATAGCCTATTGAAATGGCTGACCTCAACGCTCTCTATCGAGAGAACACTCAACTGAAGTGGCCCTTTCACAACCTAAATTGGGCCCTTACTCGTTTACAGCTTAATAATAATTGTGATACACTGCGGTTTTCAACGTATAATACAGAAAATTTTACTAAATCACTTATATATGACCTGAACATGATTAAACATCAGCTTTCATCACGATTGTGTATTTTTATGTCCGCCATCCTGCTCCCATTACAGCTCACGGCATGTTATTGAACACTTTTGGGCTTTAAGTAGCAACTCCATGATGCCTTAAACTTGTGATACCACAGCTTTGAACTCTCAAGAATAATTATAATTATACGTAAATACCTACTTAAAGTCACTCAATGACTCCGCACTGTTTTGAGATAGCAAAACTTTAGTAAATTAGAAAGTAATTTGCTGAATTAATTAATCTGCTGGCTGTTTATTAGTCAGGACGCTTCCACGTAGGACTACGACCAGCTGAAAGAAAATATTTCACTACGTCATTCATTTGTTTTGCTTTTTTTTTACTCCGTCAAATCAAAATTTCTAATGGAGTACACATCAAAACTAACCTGTACAAAATATTACGGTTTTGCTCATCATGAGTCCAAAAAGTGCTGGGCAAGGCAGGAAAGCTATTCGGATCTTTAGTAATGAGCTCACTACTATAACTTGAGTAATTCCAGATAAAATATCGATTTCTTCAAGGGTAGACAATATTGTCATCAAGTGGATGACGATGGCGTTTGGCAGCGAAGAACCGGGCGTACGGTTATAGACTAGTAGTTAGTTGAGGGACGACTTATGAAAATATTATTATACTTACGACAATTTGAACGGTTTCACGGCCTTCGAAAGTGGCATTTTTTAGATTAGGCTTGAGGAAGAGGTCGTAGTGAGAGGGAGTCACGTTTTGGGGGAGCCGCTGAAATTGCTTTTTTTCGGGCATTTCACTCGTGGTTTCGACTGCTCGATTTGTAATCTCACGAATGAAATTTGTCGCAGGAAATTCTACACTGAACAAAACACGGTTGGGGCGACGTGAGTTGGAGACAAGCCGGAGTTGAGTGAGTTTACGGTTGTTTCCACTACTGACACGGTTTTCCTGCTGAGCACGCCCAATATAACGGTACGAGTGCCGGACCGGTTTACTGTTTGCGAATCCAGAGAGAAACAATCTATTCATGACGAGTTGGACAACATTGGGCCGAAGGGAGAAACCTTCCGGAGAGAATCTGCACTATGCGAACAACCACCCAAAACTGTTTTTTACTAATTCGATGTATATTTGCCCGCGACAAAATTGTCTGTTATAAAAACATCGGCTCTCTTTTAATTCTGAATACAAAAGAGTTCTAGTTCATGTACTCCACGGAAAACACTCGATGTAGCCTTCACCCATGTTGCAGTTGTTAGGGTCGCTAGTATGGTTGCAAGAACCAACTCAACCTGAAACAACTTTAGTATGTGTAAAGTGTTTTTTTGGACTGAGACAGAATTAATCTACAAAATATTTAAGTTTTAAATACATATTTTCCCAATAACTAGTGACTAATGGTGGAATTATTTGAAATAAGAAGGTAAACACAGCGCCACACCGAGAATCGATTTAAGTGGTAGTCTACATCGATGGGTAAATCTCCAGTATAGGGGGCGCGGTGATAACGCGGCACAGATATCGAGAGCCCACAATCGATTGTTATTGTCATATGAGTCATCAGGTTTCCACGACCATTGTTCAAAAATATAAACAATACCTAATAATATGAAATCATAATCAAATCAAATAAAATAATATAAAATTATTGTCAGAGTCACAGACTGAAGGACAATCGATCAGCTTGTTGTTCAAGTTCGATAGAAATCGATAATTATTTTTCTCAACCCCATTTACTGGAGTTTAGCCCAGCGATGTATCGCTAGGGATAATCGATACAAGGGATGGATCGATATGAGTACTAGTACTGGTATCGAAAGAATAGTATCGATACCAACCAATATTGGTATCGAATCAAAAATCGGCGCACCGCATCTCGCCAGGCAACTTGCCCACTATTGACATACTTCAGACGAAATTATAGTAACACAAAATGTGTTTTACTGACGCTTTTCACGCAATTTTGCTACTTTCCTCCCATTAAATCAGAATCTTATATAGTCACCGCGTCATAACAAAATACATATAGGGGGCGCGATGATAACGGCGGCACAGATATCGAGAGCACACAATCGATTGTTATTGTCATATGAGTCATGATGTTTTCACGACCATTGTTCAAAAATATAAAGAATACCTAATAATATAAAATATAAAATCATTGTTAGTGTCATAGACTGAAGGAGTGTCATCAGACGGACAATCGATCAGCTTGTTGTTCGAGTGAAATCGATAGTTTGTTATCTCTGCCCCGTATACTAGAGTTCAGCTCATCGATGTGCCGCACCCAACTCATATCACTGCTATCATCTTCTCAGAGATATCGTATCACAATCGCAACCTATCGTAGTGTTGAATGTTGATTCCTTGAAAATCAGACCTCGTTGAATGGAAAATGCCGAAAATACAATACATCGGTAGAACCACTGACTTTTCCGGTAAACCGCTATGGGAGATACTGGGAAATTTGAAAAACATGGGAGTCGGCCGACTCGTCAAAAGAAACATGCATGAAAGATACGCCGAACCTTGTTTTTACCGGATCCTTCGAGCTGAACCTCTCCCTCCAAAGGTGAGCGTCAATTGTGGATAATTATCATTTATGGTTATTTGGCCGTTATTTTTTGAAACACTGAATCCCTGGCAGGAAGGATATGACAGGTGGGTGAGGGCTGTCGTGGAGAAGGTTTTCCGAGGTCGGAGATACCCGAATGCCATTGAAATGGAAGTACAAACGTACAAAGCTGATTTTCGTCTGGTGCCAAAACACGAAGAAGCTGCTTTGTGGAAGGCTGTTGAGGCGACAGAGATCCCTGTGAGAATCCTACCACCGACTGCTGAATTTCCACCGCTCTTGAAAGTAAGCTGCTCACACATATTTGCCTTCAACACAATTATTGCAAATATGCTGCAGTTAGATTTTGAACGTTTTTATCTATTCAGACATCCAAATAATCACTTAAAATCTCATTTACACGTTCGCTGCGGAATTGTTGAGCTCGTTTGAGCAGCTGTGCGGGAGTCATCTGAAATAGGAACGCGCCAGGTGAGTGCGCCGCATGTGGAAAGAAATTCGAAGCGAGCTCCTAACCCAGTGCGGCTCACGCGGCCTATTTACCTTGGAGTAAACTACTTGCACCGAAGTATTTCGTGTACTAAAGCGAAGCACTGAAAAAAATCTTGAGGCGGGAACACTGAAAACGATGCAAAATGGCAAGAAAACTCCAAACCAGTCCCCTATTTTGGACTTATTTTTTTGCATCTTAGCTGACTCCGACGTTTACAGTACCTTCAGAAGGTTCAAAGCTGGCGCGGGAAGTAGAAATATGTTCCATTTCACTTTCTGGTATACTGGAGAAGCGATCTGAAGTGAAGGCTACCTTCACGCGCCAGGCGCGTGCGACGCACAGATTGGAACAGAGCTCACGCGCTGAGCGCGTGACCCGCAGCGAACGTGTTACAACATTTTTCCTCTAAAATGTACACAAAATACTACTTAAATGTTGTCTTTCTTTCAACAGTACATGCTAAAACAAGAGCAGAAAGGTCAGCAGGTTGCCGAGCCTAAAATGCGGGTGAAATACAATCTGCAAGAAATGAAGAACTACAGAGTCGCTAAAGAAGGCGAAACGCCCAACGTTATTACGGATCCAAGAAAAACGAACCAACCTCACTTGTACGAGTTACCTAAGACCTCGTAGCTTCAAATTTGTTTTTTGTGTATAGTTTTCTAGACATTGATTAGTTATATCGCTACAGGTTAATTAAACAAAATTGATACGGATTAGGCTACTTGTGCAGCTTGGAAATTTCCTCCGACGACTTAAATCCACATCAGTCTCGATAAGCCCCTGAAAACTGTTAATTTTGTGACCTAAGGGTGCCATGTTCAGGCTAAATGTGATGGGACGTTCAGAGTGCGTTTTCATGGTCTATGAAAGTGCTCTCATAATAATTATAGAGTGAAGAATACGCATACTATTGATGAAGTACTTTATGCTGTAAATCCGTTGAGAATACTCTAGTAGCGCATTTTCGTTCTTATATTTTTTTTGTATATCATACAATTTACCCTTGTTGGCATCGTATAAACTTGATCAATTAATTCAATACCCGTTTGAAATTAAAAGAATGATGCTTCTGGCTGACTCTCACATTGGAAAGTGAGAAAAAGCCAAAAGTGCCAAAACTGGGCTTTGCCTGAGCTGCAATTCATCAGATGCATTTGTAATCACAAATGCGCCATGAACTGTGTGGCTATGCAGAATTAAAATCTCACCGAACTATATACGCAACAAGTTGGGAGGAAGAAATATTGAGACTTTTTTTCAAACGCATGATTTATTCAAAATTAGGACAAGCCTCGATTTAAGAAACAAGGAACTCACCTCAACGCAATGGTCGGATGTAACCTGTGCTGCTATGCTGGCTGCTCAGGCCATGTATGCAGGTGATGAACGGGAAATTAATTAAGGGAAGGAGAAGAAGTTATGGTGAGTAGCTAGAAGAGACTAGGAGATTTCATAGTGGAAGCCTTCAGCAAAATGGGGTTTCGAGTCATTCAAAATACAGCAATCCGGTAGAGGCATTCAAACTGAAATTGTATGTTAACTGTGGAGAAACTGAGATTACTGGTTGGACGTCTTACCTCAAGGAAGGAGAGCCTGTCCAAAGTCCTGATTCAGCAGGTTCAGTCGCTGTTCTCAGATACTCAAACACCAGGAAAATCTGCTGAATACGATTGCTGAGCTGTAAACGTATAAATAACTTACCTTGGTCCCAACAGATTCATCGTAATTTGAACTGGAACAGGTTGTAATTTAACTTTGCCTTAATTCTGGTTCTCGGCGGTCTATATAAATCCAAATCGAGATCTCAGAACAAGTAACATGAGATTTGGACTGAGAGAAGAGTAGGTAATATGGCTACGGGCGGAACGTTCCAGGCGTAACGATACAAGTAACAGTTCCACTCTGGAATCGGTTCCAACTGCTAATATGACCCGGTTCGGTACGAGAAGCTGTCGTGAACACACAGATTGATGGTTTAAATCTGGATTGAACCGAAATCTAACCTGACACCCAACGAAAAGGTTGAGGCAGCCTTTTAGAACTGCTATCTACCACGAACGGTTCGTTCCGATCAAACAAACGGGCGGAACAGCCCATAACGAAATAGGGCTCAGTTCAATATTCGAAGAAACAAGGTTGTCATCAGCCCTAAGCCCTGTATCTTGATCAAAATAATTGACGAACTCCAACGATCATGGTGTCACTACAATCAAACACTTATCCAAGCCTCCCATAACTGCTTGGTTCTAGATGATTATGTACCACCGTTATATGGTGAATTTGTCAAAAATTTGATGTATGAACTATAAAGAACTGTTAGTAGTAACCTCTTCGATATTCAATTAGTTAAACTGACCAAGAAGACCCTGAACGAAGTTTAAAGCATAAAACCAAGAACTGGAACGGTTACTGTAACTGTTACGTTATTGTGACATTTTGAGGATATGCTGGCCAACCGTTGCCGACTAACCTCCACAGGCTAACCTCAATGCTCTTAGCAATTTGATGGATCCCAAAAATTCTAAAATGACTGTATATTAACTTGAAGAATCAGGTTGTCATATTTATTCTGAATCACGACTTCCAATACTCAAGGAACGCTCTCATTCGCCTCTAAAGATGTATGAAGTTTGAATTTTTGATAAAAATAAGCTTCACAAAATAGTTAAAAGTGGAATTTCTGACCACACAATGATTACCCAAGGAAAAATTTGAATTTTTTTCAAGTACTATGTGAGTAGGAGTGTCAAATTCTCACATGAAATAGCTTTTAGAGTTGGTAGGAAAACTGTTGCATGTTCTCATCCTGTTGCAACACGAAGATGCAGTGATAGTGAGCTACATACCCTACAGATGTTTACAGAATGTCAACAAAATATTTGCTGAATCTGTCAGAATCGATATACGTTAGAGATGAAATCATTCAAATGCAGTCCCTGAACCGCCCTTGCAGCAAAGATTATAGTTCTTACCTGTTCACGCCTACGTCACTCAGATTGCAGCAGTGAAAAAGTCCATTTCCACACAGTATGTCCAATTCGATTTCATCCAAATGGACACCACCCCACAACCATAAACACTCGAACCTTAACAGTCAATCCATAACTGACGTCAAAAATCTGGCAAAGATTCTACGACCATCCTCACTAACGGAAGTCCTTATCTGAAATTTTCATTCTCAAATCCACGTAACAACTATTTGGATGTTCATGAGTACTTCTACCTGAAGTTAATCCCATTTGAATACAGAAATTAGGTGTTGAAGAGCGATGGTACGTTCGAAATTACGGCAGAGCTGGAATTCGACGAACTGACGTTTACAAAAATGATCCTAATTGTCTATTGGCCACTTACATAGAAATTTGAGAGACTCTCATCTGTTGAAAACACTTCCTTTGGCGTCATAAATCAGACGTGCGCTCAGTTAACTTATTCTCATTGGTCGACTCACATTTCAAACGCAAATTTCAGATTGGATGGACACTTGCTACATAGACAACCGTGTTGGATCACCCCAAAATGAGCACATTTAAATTTATAAATAACACAAAGTGTTATTTCAAAATGAGGACAACTTTTGAAAAAAAAAAAAAAAAAAACTCGTTGAAAAGAGTCATTGGTCAATGTTCAATCATAAAATCTTTGATCATTTGCAACACATTTTTGTATAGAATTAGAATATTGCAGCTAAGACTCACTATTGGTTCAAAATGGAAACTGTCATAGCTTTAGTAAGTGCTGATTAACTGAGGAATTGATAAAACGACCTTTATTATGTGAAAAAGACAGAGAAAAAAAAAAAAAAGGCTGCAAATTCATTCACAGGCGTTGGTTATTCCTCGGACCAGGTGCATGGAGACTCATTCAAATTGATTCAGCGTCCAAAATTTAGTCGAAAACGATACCCCACATGGCTAGATTAGATTAATTACACAGGGGTAGAGGGGGTGTCCACTGCAGTGTTCACCCCCTGCACCTAGGCCTAGTGGCCCATTGTACTAGCCCCTGGGTGGTCATAAAGCAAGCCAGACTACAAAGGCAAACACGCATGTGGTGATATGCCCCCGGACAACCATTTTGGATACTTACTGCTGGTACTAGATTGGCCTCACGACGAGTAAACGCCGGGGGTGCTGGATTCGAACCAGCAGCCTCGAAACTCTGACCACAGGAGTCTCGAGCCCTTAGAGACCGACGCCTTAACAGCCTCGGCCACCTCGGCCCCCCACATGGCTAGATAGACAAAATACATTTTTTGAAATATACTTTTTTATACCTCCCCCTAACCCTAAAATTTGGTCCGATCGGGCTGAAATGTATCGAGGACGAACTAGAACCAAAAATAGGTCCCTGATCCGAATTTCAGATTTTTAGAAAAAAAATTCTACTGCCAAAATCAGCATGGACGGCGGGCAGACATTTTCCTATTTTGATCTAGACATTGATTATTTAAGGAATAACCAACCAAAAAGTGAATAAAGAATGAAAATGTACTCATCTGGGATTGCCACTCACCATAGACACATTAGTTAACTGCAATGACATACCTCAGACGATATTTTGTGGATTTAGTTTTTTGAAAGACTTATGAGCTTAACTCGAGCCAGATTTTTGGATGATAAGGCAATCGTTTTTTGGAATAAGTCATTAGAGAATTCTTAATAAAGTAACCCATAGGCCATTACAAGTTATGCACAACTATACGCATCATTATTTCCGCAAGAATATGAGTGTTGGGAGAAAAGTTTTTCTGATGGAAGCTAAGTTAAACGTTTTAAAGACAGCAGCAGATAAATGTAACTTCTTTCAGTCTGTTTTAAAACGAACTGCTAACAGATCAAATATTAGATTGCCTAAGGTTTATATGGTAACTATTCCGACTTCAGTCTTCTCAATAATTGTGTGCATTTAGAGAATTGTATTCTCAGGAAAATGTTAGAAATGGCTAATTTTGCAATGAACCGAATAGTGTTGGATTAGCTTGACAGTTGTCTAAAACGTCAGTTGCCGTTCCAGCTCCACCTGTGAACAACCATCAGCTCTTAAAACAAACTACCCGAAAGAAACCAAAAAGTACAGGTCCAACGTACAAACAGTCACTGAGCTGAATGTCCAATAAACTTATCAAATGTCCAAAAGTGACGATAAAAAATGAATAAAATTACGAGCGCGAAAATTCGCCACCCACTCCCAACACACCTATCAAGTCCACTGGAATAGTCCGCTATAAGTCCAAGAAAAACGTCCTTTTCGTGGGATAGAAGGGACAAATTTCGAATTAAAACGTTCACACGGGATATTTTTTCCACTGCATTGGAGAGCTCGTGGAGAGATCTTGAGAAAACAGATGACAATATTTACATTTTGTATGGAAGGTAGTATAAAAGAGGAACAGGAGCTTCATTGGAGGCGGCGATGCGGCTCGCGGGAACGGGAGCGCCTCGGTCGATGACGGTCGGTGCGGAGGAGGAAGTCCTGAACGCACCGGTCGTACGAGCGTTTCTCGTAGTAGTCGATAGATGGCGGCAGTGGGAGGCCGTCGTAGTAGCGCGGCGGTGGAGCGTCGTAGTTGACCATAGGCGGACACTGGTACATCATCATATGCTGGCCCATGTACCCCGCCGTGTAGAGCTCTCTCGGCGGAAACGGCCGAGGTCGCACGAACTTACGACGGTCGTACCGACGATCGTACCTTCTTCGGTGATCGTACTCGCGTTCTCTTTCAACAACAGGCCGACATTCCCGAAGTTCTCGAGCCGTTTCTTTGGATTTTTTCAAAATCGGAGTCAACTCGATGTTTTCGTCTTCGGCGAACAATCGACACAGCTCGGCGCCGACGCGCGGTTCGATTTCCTGCCCGTCGCGACCGATTTTCACCAGTCGGCCGTCGTTCCACGGGTTGTACAAGTGAACTGTCGACGTGAAAGGCAGATCTTTTCTGCATATCCAATCCACGTTGAACACGCCGCCGAGAGCTTTGGCAGGCAGGCCTGCCGGCAAGACCCAGTTTATCGGCGTCACGTTGCGCCGCGACTCCCCAGCAAGGCGAGCGAATCCACAAAATTTGCCAGACTCTTTGACGGAAAACACCATAATGACGTTGCGGAATTCACGAACAGCTTGGTTGAGACGAGCCTCGTTCTGAGGCAGAGTGGACCACACGCCTTTGGCTTTGCTTAGAGCAATATTCTCAGCGTTGTTGCTCTTCATCAAGAAAAATCTCGCTTCGCGAAACAAATAATTCAACTTTGTCGGGTAGTCGTACGGATCTTTTCGATTCTTCCGGTGTTTTTCCCTCTCTTTGGATCTCTCCCTGGCGTCTTTGTCCCGTTGCTTTTCGCTTTTGAGCCGGTGAGCGACTCGTTCGCGATCTTCCCTTCTATCCGAGTCGTCGCTCGAGTCGTTGGACGAATCGGACGACACTTCACTTCTCGTGTCGTACTCCGAACCTTCTTCACTTCTCGTGTCGTACTGCGAATTCGAAGTGTCGTCGTTCTCTTCCATGTCATCGTAGTTCAACAGGTCATTTTCCGCGTTTAACACGTCACCATCCATGATCTGAAAATAAATAAAAATTTCGAGATAAATGTACTTAACTTTAATCGAGCTTTAAACAATTGATCAGTATTTCTAAAACCTCCGGAAGCCGAGTTTCTATGAGAATCTGCACGATTACAGTAGGCACTGTGGCACGCTTTGGTTTATAATTCCACAAATAATCAACCTGTGTTTTCATGTCAGAAGTAAATCTCTTCGATTTGCCCCAAAATTTGACTATTAGAGTATCAAGATGTCTAAACGAAAAACTCTGCTATTTTTTTCACACGGGTTGATTATTCCTCGGACCAGGCGCATGGAGACTCATTTCTTCAACGTGGGGAAAATGGGGGAAACCGTGGATGTGGCGGGTCCCAAACCCATTCCAACCGGTTCAGGGTCTAAAATTTAGTGGAAAATGATACCCCACACGCTTAGGTACCAAATTTTCCGAAAACACATATTCAAAATGGGTAATAAATACCCATCTTGACCCAAAAATTCTTCCAGTGGGTGCCAACCGTTCTGGGACCCACTTTATTGAATTCAGCGCCCAAAATTTAGCGGAAAATAATACCCCACTCGCCTAGATCGCCCAAAATCTCGAAAATCCATTTTTCAAAAAACACATTTTGACCCCTACCCTACCCAGAATTGGCAGCCCGATCGGGCTGAAGTTTTGAGGACCGTCCTAGGCCGGCAACAGACCCCTGACCAAAATTTCAGATTTTTAGAAAAATGTCTACTACCAAAAACGGCGCGGACGGCGTACGGGCATTCTTTTTCACGGATTATTCTATGAATAACCAACCAAAAACCATAATGTCCACCCGCTGTTTTTGGGTTTTTAATTTATTTTTTACTAACAGGCTTTTACCGGCTCTGGTTGGTTTATGAGACTTTTCAGCCGTTTGGTTCAACTTTTCAAATTTGGGGGGGATATATGGGGGAAAATGTGTTTTTGAAACTCGATTTTCGAGACTTTTTGCGAAAAAGGCACGTGGGGTATCATTTTCCACTAAATTATGGACGCTGAATCGATTGGAATGAATCCTGGATAAATATGTTAGCTGATTGGCATCAGTGCACGCTCCCAAAAATCAATATCTCGGACTAGGATGATTCGAGATTGTTGTGCTCGCTTCCTTCAGTTGGTTTCTTTTCCGATTTTTGATAATAGAGTTCTTGGAACGACGCGTATATCTAGAAAATAGCGGGAAATCTCATATCAAGAGGGCATGGCCATGGAGCGATATATCGAATGTTACGCTAAATAGATTCCCCTCACCATTGCTCTAAGGAATAATTAACCATTAAGAAGCAGAATTTATCCCTTCAGGCAGTCATGCGCCGAATCAACCCATCCCAGGTGAGTTCATAAGGTCAACAATACGAGCTCAACCTTCAATCACACCCTTGGATGGCCTCAGTAGCAATGGAGATCACAGTGAACAACTCAACTGATTTGCGGGAAAATTAAAAATAACAGAAAAATGTTCCGCTCGTCGGTAACCGACAATAATTCTCAACATTATCGGCAATGCCGAGCGGTTAAATAATTTGTTTCCCAGCAATGATTTTCTATATTATATTTCAATTATAGAAAATGATCAGTAACGAATTGACACTCAGACCTTTTACTTAGTCATCACTGGCTATCCAATCTGTTTAGGTTGTTATAATATTGAAACACGCTCGCTTAAGACCTCAAAATCGCAGCAAATTGGTTCAAAGTTGACAATTTTACTAGTCGCAGGCAAATGAAATGTAGAAATGTCAAAATATTATAACCAGGATGAGTAAAATGGCATTGAATCATTCCCATGGCCACATAGAGGGTAACAATTTCATCACAAATCAGAATTATCTTACTGCATTATACACTATGCTATATTTTCTTTCCCTTATGAGCATCAATTTCACTATTGGCATAAAAACCGAACGGAATTCTGCTTGCAAAATGCCGAGTTATCGACCAACTTGTAAGTATGGTCGGATAGCTTGGAATAGATTTGCGTTCAACGTATATTCAATTCACATTAGAACGGAAACATTCACAAAGGTAATAAACGCCGAATAATAATTTATACGAGTCACTCACACGTTTTGACGAATTGGAATGATTGTTATTCGAGTATCACTCCAGTCTTCAAGGCTGGAAACTCGAACAAGGAGCGCAAACCTAAGTCAGTTTGACCTTATAAACACACATTAAACATAGTAATCATACGACGAATAGGAATTTAAATAGTAAAAACCACTTGGACTCAGATTATACTGGTTAAAACATTGAAATTTTCAACAGTAGAGGAACCTAAGGGTGAGATGAGAAACAATGCAAAAATGATGCACTCATCTTGCGACCAGTGTTGTAGTAGCAGTGTTGCCAACAAACGCACCAACCCTAAACTGTTTTCAGACTAATTTCTCATGAAATTGTCACAACGAGCAGAATTCAAATTGAAAAGGTCAATTTATTTTCCAAATTTTGGAAAGACCACAGATGTCCAACATAGAAAATTGTGATTATTACATTTTAGGTTCTTGTTTGGTGCATGTCACAGTTAGCGACCGTAACACTTATATCGTTATTAAGATCGAAGTGTGTCGATGTCGCTTTCGACTAAGGGTAAGGATGAATGTTAATTCCTTCCACATGATTTCCATCCAATGAATCCGTGAATTTCATCCAAATGATAGTTCCATCAACTCAACTGGTCGACCGACGCATGCGCAGTAACGTTAACGGCTGTTCTATCCATGATCGACCTATTGTTAGAACATCGATGTTTCCTAAACATCGATGTTTTGGCTCTAGAATTATCGATGTCTTGCATTGATACAAGTTTTTATTGCTTTTGGAATGTTATAGTTAGTAACATCAATGATTTTTATTCCCAGAAATCGATGTTTCGAAACATGATCGAGATTACCATATTAATTTAATGTTAAGTGAAAACTTTCATGTTTTAGTTTTACCATTCGCATAAATTGTATTGACGGATTGTAAACAATGTAGAAATCCTAATTGACTATACCTGCATTGAGTTTATTTCACTATTATAGAGCTGAGTTTGGCTTGGTGTAATATCTGAACCATCGGGCAACACGACAATTCTTTCCAGTCATTTGAAATCACAACATCCAGACTTCAATTTTAAAAAACTGTATTTATTTCCTTCCTGTCGCCTAATCACCTCCCTTTATTGTCATAGTCTCCTCTTTGGCGAATAGGCTCGATGTAACGGTATACTGTTCATAAAACATCATCTATCAACAATAAATCGAAACATCGATGTTTTCTGCGATACATCGTTGACATCGATGTTGCGTTAGATAGGTTTGATGTCGGTATGTATTTGATATCGGTGTTTGACATCGATGTTACTTTAACTCGATGTTTATCGGTACTCTCGATATCCAACATCGACTGGGTCGACTGCTCAAAGGAGGTTCATTCTGGTCGACATAGGAAACCTTCACCAATTGAAACCTACTCGTACTCATAACCCTCCTCTTTTCGATCTCCTCAGTAGTGATGCGACATCGATGGAAAACATCGATGTTTTTAGAGATCGGTTTGTGGATAACTATTTGTGTCCCAATAGATTGGAAGTGTTTCCACTTGTCTTCAGAGATTTGTGGCACAGCTTACACGTTGACGCAGTCCCCAAAATTCTCTCAAAAAACTTCCACACTGCACTTTTTGGAGGCATATTGACATTAATATCATCACTGTCACATGAAAATAATACAATCACTTGACATTGACAAGTTACTAGACGGTGTTGTTGTGTTAATGAAGATGGTGGGATAAGAGCTGCGAGGCGCTTACTTTTTCATTGCCTTGGCCAAAATGCACTGCATGGAATACTAATGACGCAAGATTAATTTGAAACGCTATCAACAATTTATTTCTTTCGAACTATACATAAGAATAATTTACAATAATAAATATATTTTCTCAATCAGCTATTTGAATACATAGTGTTACGCATTGTAATTTAGCAGGATATTTAAACTATTAAAAACGTTTAATGTTCATTGTTGCCAACCGAAACTTCATTGCACTTTCAGAGTCAAGTGTTTGACCACAGCCATTTTTGGTCTCTTGATAAGAAACCTAACCTTGTGGAGCGGTTAGCGCGGTCTGCCTCGTAACGGGATAAGGGGTCTGAGAGATAAGAAGGAAATCAAAGTGTGTAAACGCGATGTTTACCGGAATTTACACGACAAAGCGACGTGTGAACGGTGTAAATTACAGAATCGATTATGTGGCATGTGCTTCACCCTCCTGGGAAGCGTTAAGTTGAATGGCAGTTGAGTTTGTTGTAATTTGACTATACATAAGAACAATTCATAATGGAGAGGCCTACTAAATGACTGAAGGTTATGAATTGGGACGTGAATGACTAGATCGAGGCAAACCTGAACGCAAACCAGACTCGGCACTCGGATTTTTCGTAGGGCTTAGCGAGCTCGTTATCACGTTTGAAGGTTAGCGGCGCTGTGGATGACGCAGAGGGGTCCCACGCGCATAAAGAGCTTCGTTAGAAGCGAGCGAAGCTCTGGCTTCAATTCGAGGGCGATCATGTTGCACATGAGCGGGTAGTGGGCTCTGATGTGGACGATCAACTGGAAAACGACAGATGATGAAGTACCGGAGGAGTATAAAACTGAGTGAATTTACGTGAAAAAAACCTGCAAAATGTGGCTTCAATCTAACCAGAATTTGGATAAAAAGCACAAGAGTGCGTTAAAGGGCATAGAGATTTGCGCCACATACGATAATTCATTATTAAGACTTGGATGGTTAACGAAGATAAATAATTACTGGCAGTAATCTCGATTTTGATTAGAAATTTGCCATTTTAAATGGATAATTGAAAACTCTCCAAAGAAAAATATTCGATTTGCTGTAAATCAGTCAAACAGAAAATGGCAACATTGTCGTTTGGCACTGCCTGACCAACCATTCTCAGGCTTTTCCTTTGGCAAACCAGTTTTTAGTATCGTCTCACCTTTTCATCGGGCATTTTCAACAGCCGGGTGAAGAACAGGAGGAGGAGCGACGACCAAACGGATCGGTGGGTTTCAGACGGGATGGCGAGGAAGTACGAAAGGGCGTCGTTGGATACCTGGATGTTTGAAAGGAAATATTTGAAAAAATTGAATTCTTGAGGGTTGGTTAATTTGCATGTTTTAAATTAGGGGCTGAGTTTGTTCAAACCCTAACAGTAAGCGAGGTCTGTCCAATGTGTCCTCCCTCCAATGCAAGGGAGTCAGTGTTAGAGGGAGTTTTCCACTGGGACTGTGTTTCCACCACCTGCTGTAAGCAGCAAGGGGAGTACCGCATTGGCAGGAATGAAAGTCCCTTTATTCAGGGCTCGAAGAGGGAGTAGGTAAACTGCTCCCCCCAAGTACTTCGCCGAAGCAGTACCTCTGTGGCCAGGGGCTCCCTTACTCCCGTGGTACCATTTTGGAAGGATATAGGAACAAGCCGGCGCTATACGAAGCGGGCAAAACATTTGACGGCACTCGACTAGTAATTGGAGCAAAATCCTCAGCTACACGGTGTAGTCGGTGTTGGCAAAAATTTGATCCAGTGCGACCCAAGTCGAGTGGCCAAAGGAATACTGCGCTACAAATTGAACACCGAGCCTCCGTGTTCGAAGAAACAGCACATAGCCTCCCTATAATAGCCTCCAACGTTGGACCCTTCTTTTCCCTTTGACTTAGGCGCAAAAACCGCCCTTAGAGCAATCGCACTCCAACGCCAACGTTGGACGCTTGACGTTAGAAGGTCGGCTACACGATCCTACCAGTCACCAAGTGTCCAACATTAGAAGATGTTGGTAGCATCAAGTAGTGCCTATAGCCAGTGAGCTGGCTTCCATGACTATAAGCACTAACAGGCTGGATGCCCGTGACAGAGGCTTTCTACCTGTCACTACCGTTTTGTGGGAGGCCAGAGGCCCAGAGGGCTCTTCCCTCATAAGCAGTGCAGTTACTTGTCCAGCTTAGAGGGTGGCATGCCACAGGATGCAGTTCCCACAAGCATGGTCAAGGGGAAGATCAGACCTCAGTAGGGATATTTACCCACCTCCCTACATTTGATAGTTGGACCAAAACCACCAGCCAACATTCAAGGACCTCGTAAATATCAGTTATCACACATTTTTTACTCCCCTTGGATACTTACTTCTATCAGAGTGTGTTGAACAGTAGGCCACGCGTCTCGACGACCTTCGTCACATGCCATTTTCAACAGGATACGAAGAGCACAAGCGAGGCTTGTTGTCTCTTGAGCGATGAGATCCGGCTTCTTACAATAAATCCCTGATGAGCGAATAAATTACGAATAAATAAAATGCAAATTGATTAAAATCATTCGTAGTAGTTCCACAAATGACAAAATATATCTGTTATTACTTCCTTAGATGAAGTGAGGCCAATTGACTAAAAAGCGAACAAACCTCTATAACTATAGAACCAAATGACGAATCAATATAAGACTGATTTCTTTTTTCTGGATGGAAAACCGAATGAACTCCAGCCCCATCATGTCCCACCCAAACCACATTAGTTACGTTATTATTCGTGGCAGCGCTTCAACCAAACTTTTATACAGCCCCACATAATCATAATAATTGCCAGTTCTGTATGGCAACTTACCAGCCTTCCATAAGAGATTACGTTGATTGTGGTTCATGTTAAACTTCTTCGCCAGATTGTGCACGTGAAGAAGACATTCAACCAGCGTCATCAAATGGTTACTCGACAAGCAGGAGTACATCCCTTGTTCTTCTCTTTGAGTGTCGGCCAATCTTTCCCCCAAATCTCCCTATTTGTCGAAGAAATTAAGATTAGAATGATCGCGATTGATATATATTTTTATAAAAACGCTCTATTACTAATAATAAATAAAGGATAATGATGAACAAATTTAGTTAACTTGAAAATAAGGACTCAGGCACATCAAATGCCTACAAATACAAAGGAATTATTTGCAAGTAAATGCTCTAGGATGTGACTAAATCAAAAAATGATCGAATGATTCAACGCCCAAACACAAATCAGTGCCATCTTTACAGAAAAACAAACCTGTTAATACATTATTACAATATGTACAGATTTCACTCTTACCTGGGCCAAAGCCAAGTTTTCCTGATCCTCTTTTCGCGAAGTTGCTGGATAGAAAATGATGTTGTCCACCGTCTGTATAAGCTCCAACTGGACGGCATTCTGTATCGCATACAGTTCAGGCTGTTATGCGTGCAACAATAAATCAAATCCTTAACGAAAGACGTCTCAATTCCTAAAACCATCAAGGAAACTGAAGAATCTGAATGAGAAGTTCTCAATAAGTAGCATCAATCGACGTAAATCACTACCAAATCGATTTCTTGTCAGAATACACGCTCAATTATTTAGTAAATAATTGTCGTAGAGCAGCGAGATATTAACAGAACACATAACAAAGATCAGAGAGGGCCAGAAACCAGGGGAACAACGAGAAAAGATAAAAGATTGGTTACGGTTGCCAACATTACAGAGTGAAACTGTAATCTTAAGAGTAAACTCTCACCAGTTGGGTTTTGTTCTCATTCAATATTGCCGATCAATAAGCCCCAATCACTTAATGCACGTACCTGATGATTTTTATCTTCAGCCGACCACGTCAACAAGTCGTGCGGAGCGGTTGATTGAAACATGTCGAGCAAACATTTGCACGTCATGTCCCACGTCTGATCGGTGAATTGTTGACCAGTTGAAATGACGAGATTCTCCAAACAATTCGTTCCCGATCGAGCGAGCTGTTCATTTTCTGCGGCAAATACCGGAAGTGTTGGGGACGTGGCTGAAGTTGAAACGAAAAACAAAACAAAACAAAACAAAAATTGACTGAAATCTATTGACTACGAACGGAAAAAATTGTAACTACGAAATGAAATTGACGTGAAATGCAGAATGAAAATTGGTGCAATTAAGACACACAGGAAGCAGGCAGTTGACGGCTTACTTTGTTGGACGCACCACAGAAGTTGGTTGTACAGGTCCTGGAGTAGAAGAGGTCCAAGAACGGGGAAATACTGGGTGAACACGTCCACAATTGCGTAGAGCGCGTGATTGCATGTGGTAGTCATCCATTCAGCTTTCTGTTATAATAAGAGAAACACTGTGGTAGTGTATTACTTGAACAATTTCTTTCATTAGACATGGCACTACAATAAGACTAACGTGCACAGAGGATTTCTCGGACAGAAATGCAAACAATAAGATGAAGCGTTACGACAATACAGTTGCTACAACTCAACGGGAAACATCCCCCCCACACCTCACCCAAAAAGACTACGAAAGGGGTCAGAGCTCTTCACCAGGAGCAGGCACAACTAGCGCTATCTGCCAACGCCCTCATAAAAGTACTTTATTCAGCACAGTTGGTTGACTAGTGTCATGTAATGCCTGTATACACTCCTACACACGAAGGGCGGGTCAAGAAGGATGAAGACTTGATGGTGAGTAGGCTGGAAACACCACCAACCTCAGTTAGTACATGGAAAATTGTAGAAGAGGAAGATTCATAGTACAGACTGCTGCTAGAACACGCAATCACATCTCCCAACACATAATTCTGACACATTTGAGACGCTAAAATTCAGGTTTTGACAGTTCTATAGCTACTAACCTCAGGGGCTTTTCCAAATTAATGATACCCATTTGATCAAAGCGTCCAATCTGCTGCTTGTTTTCAGTGCAGCCCTTCCTCAGTCAAAATGACCGATTTATTCGCACTGTGCTGTGCACATACAGCAGAGCAACAGCAGCTTAGAAGCAAGTGGGCGCTTCTACTGCTGACTATAAATGGCTGGAAGTTGATGATTTTCTGCAGGACAATGCCAGGTAGACGAATGGTTGGAGGTGCCAGAACCCAAACCAAAACAATTATTTTTGATCCTTTCTGCTATTATTATGCTATAGTCCGAAAGAGCATTAACAGGTGGCGATTGTTCAGCCTAACGACTTCTACTGCAAGACGCTTCTATCTTCTATTATCTCGAAATAAGCCAAAAGTACAAAAAACATCACTTTGAAAACAATTCATCCATTTGACTACACCCAGTGATTAATTGTAAGTTGCAATAAATCCCAAAATTAAGCGATAATGAGAAATAAAATGGATCCCGCATATTCTACGTACCATTTGCCCTGGACTAATATCTTGCTTTACACCTTGCATTGCGAGGAGCTGTAAGGAAGAACATGATAAATACGGAAGCAAGATGACAAGCATAATGTGATGTAAACAAAGAACAAAAGAAAAAGATAAGTCAGCTGTTGAGACCTGACAGGAGTGTTCTATTGAACACTCAATCAACAGCAAACAACGCAGTTCACAATTACAGTTCAACTACGCACTACATTCTACGGGGAGGTTTGTACAGAAGCAGACAAACATCATTTTGGGGGATACATTCAACTGCAAGTACAGTTAGTGCGACATAAGCGCTACCTGTGCAATGGGTAAGACAAGGGGAGTCAAGGTACAGTTTTTGTGGACAAATTTCAATGCACAAGCCACAACGACAAAACACCAACTTGGTACAGTTTTTAAGGGAGAGAAGTTTATTTGGAGCAAATGATGATAGTTGGTTGACACCATGAGCAGTTTTGATTAAATAAGTTGCAGAAGATAATGACAGTCAGTGTTGACTTATGATATTTCTCATAATCCCTTCGTACACAGAAACACTGAGGAACATTCCCTACAAATGGCAATATATTTAATCAATAGCTCATGACGTCTACCATAATTAATTCCAGCTTCGGAAAATACTAACGTCAGATTGGAGTTCAGGATGTTTCATGTTGTCAAATATCCTAAACAGGACTTGGAACAAGTCGCACCACCAGTGTGGCTTGAAGGCGGAGCCGTGAGTTTTGATGATGTCGAACAACACAGTGAGAGCTCGGGTTCGAACGTCCAATTTACACCTGTAAACACACGGAATGAATTAGAAAGCGAATGTGATGAAATGATTCGTTGATAATCGTGAAGGAATATCCCGCAAATACAGCGTAACGACCGTATCAATGGCCGGGAGTACATGGCGTTCATCTTGCATGGTTCTTAGACTACCAGCAAGACCGTCACGACGAGCAACAGCCTCTGCCACCGTCACCAATTTTCGGCATCCCACAGGGATCGCTCATAGACCCACTCATCAGGTAATGTAGTCCTCACTGGATCAGGCGTACTTGGAGTGGCTCGAGAGGGTGCGCGCTTTTGTGTCTGCTTCACGCCAGGAATTCCGGCTAATCGGGTTCCTGCGCTTAGGGACACCAGGAAAACCGTCAAAGGGGAGGTAAACTCTAGTTTTTTTTGCAGCTGAATGGGCACGTTCACTGTATCTACAAGATCGCTCTAGTCGTACCGACGATTTCCAAGCAAAAATCAGCGCTTTCACGACCCGCTCCCACCAACGAACAATCTTCACCGTCAGGCGTAAGCCCGTTTCTTTAGTCCCACTCCGCCTTGAACTTTTTCCTGTGGCCACCACATCTACCCCTTAAGAATGCATACACACTTTGATGCTGCTGCAACATCAATCTTCCACCCTCATCTCCCAACAATCATTTCCCTTTTCACCTCGCTCTACCTACATTTATGTACTCTCTAGTCCTCTGTTCCCTCCGTCTCAACGGTCAATCTGTTATTACTCGTACATACTATCCAATTTTCAACAAACAATGTCGTAATTGGAGTAATCGCTGCCGTCGCCTAATATAAAAAATAAATAAATAGACAAAAGCTAAAACAGTACCTGGACACTATACAAGACAATTCGAAGAGAAGAGGGAACCAACCCCGCACCCACGGACCGTCCTCCGAGTCTTCCCAGTGTTCAGAAACAACCTGCAAAGGAACAAATGCGTCAAATCATCGTGAGATTCGATTAACATGACAGATGGTGGTCTAAAAAGACCATATTTATGTTGCTCGGCCCTGATGATATTGTTATCAGGTGCAAATTAAGCCTTTTATAAACTATATATAACACCTTTTCCACACTAGATAGGTCCTGGGGGAAAATTAATAAAACTAGTATTCAGGACACCATCCATGGTGGTAAATGTCTCATCGACCTAGGCTCAAAACAGCTGTGCAGAAGACAAAGAGTGGGCAAAGTCTACTGAAGGCCAAAACGAGCTGCCAGGCGACGCTAGTTTCGGTGACCATTGACCAATGAACCAACTCACGTGAGGCTTTTCATGGACACAGTCAGCACAGGACCTAATCAACCGTATAGCTTCCATACTCGTGTCAGGGAACGAAGCGTTGCATGCGAATTCAGAAAGGCACTTGACGGCGTCTTGAAAGCTGTCCAACATGACACTGAAATGCTCAGAGTACAAATGTTCTGGAAAAAATAAGAAAAATTACCTTCCACGAAATAAAAATTTAGAATTAACGACTTTCACGTGGAGGTCTTACTGATGATGTGGGCGGTTGTGTGGAAGGCCATTTCAACAATGTTTTCCTCGTGGTCGCAAGCAGCTAAATGAAAAACGCTAAAAATATTCTTCCATCCTGATTTGATGTTATGAGCTTGGGAATTCACCATTTGAGCTATGCAGCGAACTACCATGTCTCGAATAACGGGATTCCTAAAAGTAATCGATGCAGTTCACCAAATAAACATAAAAGTTAACCATCAGTATTTCAAAAAAATTAAAATTGACGGTACTCACGTGTTTTTTTTCATAATGTGTTCAAAAGGTCTGAGGAAATCCTTTTGAAAACGGAAATTTGGGAATTCACCCTTCTCGATGAATTTCATTGACAGTTGTCGTAGTGAGTCGATAGCGAAAACAGCAATGTCCTCGTTGGGGTTGCAACCGACCGTGTTGAACAGCTCTCCAAGAACTTGCCATATTCGAGACCATTGAAGACGGATACGGCCCATGTTGTAGTAAGAGATTTCGACGAGTTTTTGCAAGGAGAACATTCTCGGGCCGGAGCTATGGGAGAGCTCTTCCGCGCAGACCTGGAAGGGCATTCAATTAGTCAATTAGAAGGCTTGGTAATTCACAAAACAAAACTTTCTTAAAATTTCGCTTGATGGCTGGTAAACTATCCCCAAACAAATCCAGGTCAACAGCCTCACAAGACAACCAATTCACACCCCTCAGCATCCGTAGCAGGGGGCTATTCCTCAAATAGTTGGTAAGTGCATGCGGGACTGCGAATGGATGTTGGGGTCTCGTAATCACACGAGGCACTCATGGGGAGACTAAGGCCAGAAGTGGGGACAGTCGGTGACGCCTTTAGCAGCCTCACGAGAAACAGAGCGTCCAGCCATTGCCGCCAATTCTCAAGAGACGTCAGGCCACTAGCCACTCTCACCAGAGTCAAAGAGATAACCTGAGAAGCCCATGGTTTTGAAACAGAGGAATCTGAGGAAGGCATTCTGCACACACTCAATGCTGTGTTTTGCCAGAGCATAATAGGGTTACCAGCCTGGCGCCCCATATTCGAGGATAGGGCGAACTAAGGCAGAGAGGAGGGTAACAAGAGCAACATCATCATCGTCAAAGTCAGTGGTATTTCGCCTAACGAAGCCCACCAAACGCATTGCCCTGCCACAGATCCATCCTGTGCGAGTAGAAAACGACAGCTGGAAATCATGAAGAATGTCCAACTCATTTACCTTGGTTCTCCGGTCAAGTGAGTTCCCATCTATTTTGTACACATGTTGCAGTGAACTCCCCCGACAGAAGGTAATGGAATGTCATTTTTTCACGTTGAGAGACATGCTATTAGAATGACACCAATTAGAAAACCTATCAAGATTTGTCTGAAGTAACCCACAAACGCCCGCCTGCCTAACCTCCATAAGTACCTAGAGGTCATATGCGAAAAGCAGAAAACACGCGCGGCTATCGAAGGCATCCCCCACATCATTCATGGACAACCAAGGACCCAGATGGTTCGATCCAAATTTGAAGGCCCTCATTGTGAGGAAAAATCAGGCCCACTCGCGCAACAAGTTGGCAGATTATCACTTGTCCTCAGTGCTGCGTAGCTGAATCACCGCTATAGGACCTCAACGCTCTATATGTCTCTACAAATACAGAACAGGCCACGGACATTCCGTCAATAACTGCTCTTCAACTCACTTGACACAAGGCTTTGACGAAATCAACGATCGCATCTCCGTCCAGCCTCATAGACCCGGTGAATATCCTGTCCACGGCAACAACAACGCTTTGTGAACTCGTTTCTCCGATTGACTCTTTGAAGCTAGCTGAAAACGGGAAGCAGAGATTAATCGAAATTACCACTTTTCAATAACAGCAAGTAATACTAATTGAAGGCGACGTACGATCCATGGATGTCAGGTTGAGTTTGAAAGCTATGGCGTCCGCTGTTTTGTTGTTGGTGAAATACTGTGGTCTGATAGACGTGCCGACCATCTGAGCTAGCTCTAGTTGAGATATGCACTTGACGATGTCAAGCCATGACGATCCGAGGTAATTGCCTGAAAACCAGACAATGTATTTTCAGTGCTAAGTCTACTGTGATAACTCAGTGATAATTCTCTAAACAGAACTCACCATCAGTATAGGCGACGGTGATGAGGGTTTTAATCGTGTTGATATTTTTGGCTTTCATTTCCGTGATGGGCGAATTGGCCGTGAGGAGAGTAAACCTCGCCAACGCCTGAACGTAGGCGTCCCGTTCGAGAGTCATGTGAAATATACAGGCAATCCTGATGGCGCAGCGGATGCCTTCGAGGCACAAAGCGGCTATGTCAGGATCGTCGCAGTCCTGAAGACCGACGCTGAACGCGGCCAAATACGAAGTCCAAGACAACTGAAGTAGATGAGGGAAGTTCAGAAACTTGAGGAGATTCATACGACTAATTGACCAACAGCATGGCAATCTGAGGCAGGCGGTAACGATCTAATTATAGTGAGATTAAGGATTATATTCAAACATCCCTCCTCGTTAAGGACGAGTATGCCACCAACAGGCAGCAGGATGTAAGAGCCAACCTAATGTTTCCTGTCTTTCCAGATCCTGCATGACAACATCACAACAACAATTCTCTAATGTACTATTTACATTACATATTCCAGAAGCATTAATATCTGCACATCAATTGACGTCCAGTAATTTTGTTAGAGGCTGGATGTTATTGCCATCATGGAGAAAAACATTGGTGGGTTCACCTGCCTCATAGTATTGAATGTAGAATGTTATGTTACGCTAACATAGATGACACAGATCCGTGCTTGATGTTGAAATAACATATTCAATAACGCAGCTCTTGGAAAAAAAATAACATTTCACCTCACCTTGAACATGGGCTTGACGTGTTCAAGGTGCTTGGCCTGTGTGAAAGGCGCCTGAACATGGCTCACGGACTGCATCAGATTTTTGGCTGCAGTTGAAATCGCCTCCATTTCCATATTCCACAATAATTTCCGCTTCTTTTCGTTCGCAATAACTGAAAATGAGGTGTCATAATGAGGAAACATTCATTTACATATTAGAAATGGGGAACAATTCACCAATTTTTAGAAAAATTGCTATTAATCGATGCTGTGGTTGTCGATTTGTCTCTAAATCGATTCTTTTCTTTGCCTTCGATGGGACCTGCACATAGGCTCTATGGTTTCACGAGGAAAACAATATATGCAGGATGTTGAAAAATCCCATGTCTCTAGAGTGCAAGCGCATGTTGTACTTAGCCTTAGTGCAGTCGACCCTCATGTATGTGGTATTGGGGTGAGGGGATACTGTGTGGATCCTCCTTAAGAAGAACCTGCGGCACCCCACTGCCAGCCTCTTTGAGGAGTTTAAGGTCCTGAAGGTGCATGAGCTGATAGAAAGGGACACGATCGCCAAGGCATTCCTCGACAACACACATGGGTACGCTGCTTATGGTAAGCGATACTGGTGGCCAGTGTGGGATGCCTTTTTAAGCCGCCTTTCCGTCATACCTCGACCGGAGGGGCGCGCATTTATTTATTGGTCTCTCAAAACAGTTTAGAGCCATACTTAATGTTGATTTTTCAAGGCTGAACTCAAGAAGCACTCTTTTCTTTGTATGTAATGTCTAAATAATTAAAGTTCAAAGTCCTAAGTTCGGCATTGGAACTGTAATTACTTTGCTGCATTCCAGATGTTTCTAAATAAATTCTTTATAAACGTTGGCTACCCATGACGCACACGTGTGCGTCATCAACGGTCTGGCCAACAACGCCCGTGACGCACAGTGTGAGTCAAATATTCGGCGTATAGCGTATTTCAATGAAAGTTTGCTACGAAGGGCAAGGCAGGCAGGGGTTTTTCAAGGAATGAAACGTGGTTGGCTCACCTTAATGGAAATTGTCGGATGTCTGAAGGATGAATTCTTTACTGTCTACGGCTTGGTACAGGTGGCATGACCCCGTCGGAAGGCCAATAATATCCTAAGTCTCACAGTACTTCTATACTGGTATGGTGAGAGTTAAAGTAATGAACAAGATTTGTCCAGTTGGTGCCCTATGTCGTACGCAGCATGAGTTTGGAAGGTGTCAACTTATGGAACAAGGCTTCAGGCATCTTATCTAGCCAAGTCCTGCAGGAAATGTTAACCAGCAGGAAGGGTACGAATAGCCAACGTCCACAACTAAGCTCACAGTGGTCACCTTTTAGCCAGGCCCTTGAAAGTGAGTATTTCAAGCCAGGAGCCAAGGAGACTCGTTGCTTACCGCTTTAAATGACTTCTGCTTAGCTTAACAACGTCACGAAATCTCACATTTCAAACCCTACGCATGGCTGTGCAATTAAGCAAGTGATATAATCAACTAAGCCAACAGAAAACAATACTTACCGTGTTTCCCTGATTTGCCGGCATGTCGCATAAGACCTTACATCAATGAAGCGATAGGGAAAATCTGATAAATTAAATAACCATCAATTCGTCTTAAAACGATGAAAAAGTCTACCCACCTTGTTTGGCGAGTTTTGAAGTGGATTTCATTTTAATTTCATGGCCAGCAATCTCGTCGTATATGCTACTAAGGTATTCTTCGGGCAAGTCTTCCGAATCGCTGATGCCTCGGTTCAGCTTGATGTACTGCTCTTTGGTCATTTTATGTTTCACCTGGGGATTGACCGACCGAAATTTGTTATTCACAAAGAGTTTAGCTATAGTAGCGAAGTATCGTATTTTTTACTTATTTACCTGAGGTGAATGGAGATCTGTAGTCAACATGATGATGGAATACGCTAAGACGTAGGCGGTGTCCGCGCTGGCAAACAGCCCATTGCTGAAAATGAGAGCATTTGCATTTTTATTTATTTTGTTTTCGCTGTTCACATTGTCACAAACATATAACCACCAATTTCACTTGCTGTTTGAAATACAACCTCCAATTGTTACATATTTGGAACGTAAGAGAACGATATGCAATATTGAAGTGTTTCTTAAGCAATTTGAGAAGTAGAACGAAGAAAACAGTTAATAGTTCTTCCGCTCATTCTTACTTGGGATTGCATTCGCAGTATCGACTGGCAAATTTTTCCATCAGCCTGTCAATTTTCTGGGCCTCGCCAGGAAGGCGGAAACCTTGAAGGAATTGCCGAAGAGCAGCGACGAAGTCTTTACCGCTAAAAATAAATTGGTCCACGTAGGCGTACATCACCTGAGAGCAGAGGAAGAAAAGTTAAAATCCCGAATGAATTATTCCAATATGGACGCGTATGGCTTTAGCCTTAGCAACCAAAGGGAAGGTGGCGTAAAAAAACCGCAATTGGTTTAAGGATGGGTAGATTAGTCCATACAGAAATAGGCTCATTGGTCGCACGGATGGTTGGTTTTTTGGACTTTCATACATCTTTGGTACCGACCCAGTAGATAGTCTGAACGACTAACTCAGAAATCTGGGCAACCAAGTATATGCACTTTTCTTTCCGTTGTGATGAGGGCAGAGGGCAGCACTGCACTTATACTGGTAGTATATGCACTTATAATAGACCACACAAGGAATGAATCTACGGTTCGGTTTCAAGACCATAAAGCGAGATTTTCTTCCATAGGAAAACGGGATAATGTTGGATACCTGTTCACCGAACATCCACTTGTGGCAGCAGAAACAGTAAGTTCGAATTCTGCGGGCCTGGGTGGCCGAGGTCGATAAAGGCGTCGGTCACTGGGGCTCGAGACTTCTCTGGTCGAGGTTTCGAGGCTTCTGGTTCGAATCCAGCACCCCCTGGCCAACTCAGTGCCGGCAGTAAGTATCTCAATACTGTCGTCCGGGGGCTTAACATACACGCGTGTCTACCTAGGTAGGGGCTGGCAAAATTGACCAACTCTCGCCTTTGGGCGCTGAACAGCCCCTGCCAGCATCCTCTCATCTAGGGGAGAGGACGTCGGCATGGGCTTTCAGAGCTCTTTCGACGACCCTTCTGTAAGCGCGGGCACAATAGACCCTAGAGGTCGCAGTGCCTAGGAGCAGCATCTGCCCCACGCCCTTCAGTTGGAGGCCACAGGAAAAAAAAAGTTCGAATTCTGCCTTCCTGGGCATGCATATCATAAAAAGGAATTATTCTGCCGCGGTGGAACTTCTCAAGTAGGATTTGAGAGCTAATTCATGGCATTGTATAGTGAGCAGTCTGAAAATTACCATTCCAGATTCAATGCCTTCGTTATACTAGCAGTAAATACAGAAATAAGTATGACGTGAGCGAACGAACCTCTTTGGCAAAATCGGTATTATCGCCCAACAAGTCTCCAATCCCAGTCTTATCCAGCCGTTCGTCAGAATGCAGCCATTCGGCAACTTCCGCCGTGCTTTTCCCCAATACGCCCTGCTCTTGTAGGAACACCACACCTTTCTTCCCTGAACGGTTAAACCTAGGAAAAAAAATACCAAATAGAATTCCAAGACGGAGAAATCCGAATAGAAGATAACGAAACGTGATAACATGTTACAGTAATCCATACATTTCAATTCCTGTTTCCCAAATTTCTTTTTGCTGTTTCAATTGTTGCAGTTGCTGAGGAACGTCTTGTTTTCCAGAGTCACTGCCCAAAGAGCTGACGCTGCCGTATGATCGCAAACTGGTTTTTGGCGTGCTAGCGCCGTCATTACCTTTCCCTTCCATACCTGCAAAGACCAAACAGTTGACTATTAATTATGATAGGCTGCGAAAGCAATAACCATCACCAAAAGTTAGAGAAGTTTTGAAATATGGACTGGTTTTGAATGATATGAGGACCCAATTTGAACAGAAGAAGGTAGGGAGAATTGAGAATGAAGGAGGAAGGGCAATTGTTACAGGTTCCAATCAATGAAACAAGTCTTATGGGAAACCCAACAATGGCCACTGGTGAAGAAAGGTTAGGATGATGGGTAGTGAAAATTAGGATTTAGGAGACCATAAACACAAAAAACACATCATGGAGTACATATCTGTAGAGTCAATGTGCTAACAAGTGTTGCACCTTTTCATCCCTTATCACCCAAAATATGAGGGATCTTAAATTATCTTTCAAAATATAACCAAGGGTGACCAAAAAGCAACTCAAAATGGCAATACATGGACCCAAAGCGCTTTAGGACTCAGAGCAGACAAAACCCAACATATTACGTATGACAATTATTTCAATACAGTTCTTTTAAAAACTTATCCCGCGCAAGGCATCCAAAAACGCCAAATAATTTTGAAACAAGCTGAATTTGTGGGACCACAGTACATGGTTGAATAGGACATTCACATGCCTTGATGGCCTTTAAGGGATATCCAAAGACAAAGAACCCAGAAGATTCTTATCACATGATATTCCCCTCAATATACTCAAAGTTCATACTTGGCGATGAGGAAGGTGAAGTATAGGTAGATCGATCTTCGTCTTCTTTAGGTTTGGCTACACATTCGATACCTCCTGATGAGAGTACATGGCATGAGTTTTCCAATAAAAAACCGCTTTTAGAGATTATAAGCGCGACCTCAATGCTTGAGTTTTTACGCAGTTAGGTCGACATTAGGCGACTGAGGAGGCATTAGGGTCCTCAAATGATTGAGGCGAAAATCCGAGTGAGGTTTGACTAATCAGATCCCTAAATTTGCTGCCACTCACGTCCGCTCTAAACGGCAAGATTAATTCAAATCAATTCGGGCAACTCCTTTTACTCACCAAGGTTTGGAGACACGTTGGGATTGATGTACAAGTCTTGACTCCATTCAACCATGCATTTAAGGATGACACGATACATTCAAGCCCTCGTTTCCGCATTGTCATTTCCTGGCTAGGTGTC
>CM034008.1:18069516-18108043 GCA_019603395.1 Cyrtorhinus lividipennis
TCTAATAATTTGGTGGACATTTTTGTGTTAGACTATCATTTCTGAACTAAAAATAGTAGTATTTTTGTGTATTTGTATTTTTTAAACGAAGACGTCATTTTGGGTCGTCCACGAGCTCCACAATCCTCCCTTCCGTCGACCTCACCTTCGCCCTTTTCCGTCAAAATCGATTCAACTTCCCTCAGGACTCCCTGGCACCGTTTACCGGAGCATCGTTTCCCTCGACCCTGACCACGGTGACGGAAGATGTAAGCTCAGAGGTCCATCGAACCAACGGATTTCCGTCTCGGGGAAACGTCAGTTTTCCACGGTTTCCACGTCACTCAACGCTCGTCGTTTCCTGTTTCACCCCCTTTGATTCGTTATCTTATTTGACCTTTGCTGATTGTGATGGATGAACTATTGCCTTTGGAATGAATTCAAAAAGAAAACCGCCCTCACGACTCGTTTATTTAAAAAAATTCACACCTAGTTACTCTCCCTTCTCCCTCCCATCATATTCAGTAGAGGAAGGCGTTCAAAATTAATCAAATTTCCCGGATACCAGCTCTCTACTGACTAATGAAACAAAGGACGGAATTTGATTAATTCGTTGAATGATTGCCAATACAATAGAGGACAAAAGGGGTAAATCCTCCAATAGGACGTGCTTCAGACTTGTGTAAAAGTTCCCTCTCGAGTTGAAGTGGCTCTGAGGTGAGAATAGGACAACTGGAAAGTTTCAAGAGGCAGGTCGAGTTCATAACCAAATCAGTTTGTTGTTATAATTACACCGACCGCTTTTCTCTTCTTCAAACTTACAACTGGGAATTTGGAGCGCCCAAATCCTTTGTCGAGTCGGCCATTTTCATGTTGAAGTTTGAGGGATTGGAGGCAAAAGGACAAAGGGTGTGGCTGACTTATAGAATTCCGAGGTCAAAAGGACTGTTGTGTATGGGGAGAGGGTTAAAAGCTATCTATCCAAAATTACCTTGTTATTCTCTGTATTTGTCTGTAACTTTTGTAAGAAAAATGATGCTTCTGCCTGCCTGTTAGCCACATTTTTGTAGTCTTTAACGGCTAAACAAATTCAGTTTTTCTCTATTAATAGAAACTCTAGGCTTAAAAACGAAATTTTTGGGGTTCCAAGTGCATGAAATATGGTTTACTGATGAATTTGGAATCGATTGAGGTGAGTTGTAGACCGGTGTTCGCGAGTAGATATTATGAAAACGGGGTTTTGTCATTTTTAGGGGGACCTAGGTGTGTGGGGTAGTATTTTCCTCTAAATTTTGAACATTGAATCGGTCCAAGTGGGTAAAATGGGACAGACTACCCCATATTTTGAAGAGTAAAGGATATTTTGAAAAAGACTACTTATTATCAACTCAGGAGACCTAGAAGATGCGCATGCGCTTTGCTGTTGAAGCGAGCTCTTCGATCAAAATTTGTTGGTTGGTTGTTCCTTGAATAATCAACCTATGTTTTTATGCAAATAGTCAATCTCTCTCCGATTCGGCCCAAAATTTTCTTTCTGGGTGTTTCTAGGGTCTAGATCAAAATTAGAAAATGTCCGTCCGCCGTCCACGCGGACTTTGGTAATAGAAAATTTTCTATAAGTTCTAAAGTTTCTAAAAACCTGAAATTTTGGCCAGGGACCCTTTTCCAGCTTTAGTTGGTCCTCCAAACTTTTCAACCCGATCGGACCAAATTTGGGTGGGGTATGGGGTCGAAATGTGTATTATGAAAAATGGATTTTCGAGATTTTTTCCAATCTAGGTGTGTGGGGTATCATTTTCCACTAAATTTTGGACGCTGAATCCAATGAGACAGGTCCCGGAACGATTGGTGCTCTCTGGATGAGAATATGGGTCAAAATGGGTGCTTATCTACTCATTTCGAATTTGCTTTTGAGATTTCTGGTACTACCTAGGCGAGTGGGGTATCATTTTCCACTAAATTTTGGACCCTGAATCGATTGGAATGGGCCCGGGACACGCCACACTCACTGTTTTCCCCATTTCCCCCATGTTCGATATTTTCGAATATTTAGGCTTGTGGGGTATCGTTTTACAAAGTTTGGAACACACATTTCGACCCCCCCCCCCCCCCTTCAAATTTGGTTTGATTGGGCTGAAACGTTTTGAGGACTGACTACAGCCTGGAATCAGAACCTTGATTCAAATTTCAGATTTTTAGAAAATTCTCTACTACCAAAATCGGCGTGGACGTTGGATGGACATTTTCTTATTTTGATCAAGACAGCTTGAAACGCCCAGAAAAAAATTTTTGGGCCGAATCGGAGACCCACTGGAATAGGTTATGGGTCAAATTGGCTATCTATTACCCATTTTGAATGTGTTTTAGGGATTTCTGCCATCTAGGCGTGTGGGGTATCATTTTCCACTAAATTTTGGACCCTGAATCGATTGGAATGGGTCCGGGACCCGCCACACCCACTGTTTCCCCCATTTAGAAGAAATGAAGAAATTTTCAAGTATTAAAAACTGTGTAATAGTTTTGCAATTAAACCAGTTTATCGTCGACTGATTATCCACGCCGAGTTGTGCTGTTACAAGATGACTTGAATCGATAAAGTTTTCCCAAAGTTTGGTTCGAAAGTTCCGTGATCATCCCTCGAGAGAGCAATTTCGGTACGTAATTAGTTAGTAATCCGGCCCCACCACCCACGGCGTAGTTTGCTCAAGCTCACGTATCACAAGGGATTTTGCGCTGAGGAGGAAACCTCTTCGCACTTTGGTTAAATGAGCCTTCGAGTGGGTTTAAGTTGTTCGAAGTAAATTTTTCACGCCCGTGAAACGGAGTTGTGGCGAAAATTAGAGAAGAGGCGAAAAGGTGAAATGTCGCAGGTGAAGAACTCAATTTCGAAGAAGGGAAGACGTCAATCTGAAGCATTAATTGAGTTTTCGAGTCAAACTTTACACTCAACATCGCCTGAAAGCTACTGAGGTTCTATTCCTCGCCTATAACGTTCACTTCTCAGAATGAAGTTGGAACATAGTCGATTCAGCGTCGATGTAAAAAACGATAAAAGCTGGCGCCTGTTTAGAATAATCCGCTCCGGATCGGCCACGTGGGGCTCTTCCAGACCTCAGGTGACGACGGAACTGGGCCAAACAAACATCGAACAAACTGTTTCGAGTAATTGAATGTACGGCATGAGAAAAACGTTTTAGCGAGAGTGAATTTTCTACTGGGAACGTTGAAACGGTTGTCATTTCAAGTGTCGATCTCGATCAGTCATCCATTGACAGCGTCCATAGCGATCAATCGCGTTTAGGTCAAGACACTTATTTTGTTGATCATCCCCTAATACATTCTAGTCGAATACCTTTCACCTTCTTTAGCGAAATATATTTGTTCGGCCCCAGGCCTCCCTATTAGATTGAAATACTCCAAGGAACAGCCAGTTCAAATTACCCGCCGTTTGGGTCGACCAGGGTAGGACCTTTTTGCTCGCGCTAGATGACCCGACATCAGCGCTCGCTCATTCTGGGAACTAAGGGGGTTAACCATCAATGTTACTGTGCTTCTGTTCTTCAACGTGTTCATAGAATCTGTATCTGTTTGCATCTGTTCAATCAGTTATTTAAAGTTCAATTAACTGTTACAAGTTCTTCAGTTCAAATCCACGGTCTCACAATATTGGTTACGTCAGGGCTTCTGGAAAAATCTGTCTGTTTAGGCAATGACACTACATCACTTTTGTCAGTTCTACTACTGCGGTAAATTGGCCAATTGAGGAAATTGTGTGAAAAATTCGGTGACACTTTAATTTCATTTTAGATGAATTGTTGATGGTAATTTGACTCGGAAGTAGAGGCGAGAAATTTAATAATTTGGGGGTAAAAAATGGGGTATGGCTTCAATCACTTTCATTACCGCCATTTTGTACAATATATTAAGAGAAGACGTCACGTCACTGAAGAATTCACCGTCGATACTGACTATACACAGGCGAAGTTATCCTCAGGCCATTGGCTTCTAGTTCGTCAACGTCTCCTCTGTTATTAATGATTTTAATCTTGGGTTCCCCGAGCGATGCGATCGAACACGTTGAAGGTCTAGGCATCTCTTGTGGTTGATTTTGATTCAATCATTAATCGACTGCCCCGACTCGGAGCGTTCTAATGAAACCTTCGTTTATAATGCGTCGCGGTGATTCATGATCGGACTCTGACAGCCGAACGGCTCATGCTAATATCGGCCACCTAGGTGTCAAGTGCCTCTACCTTGAGTCGCGAGGGCGTTGGCTGGAGGCGACGAAGCCAACTATTCGACTAATGTCACTTTATCTATAACGAGTTGAATAAAACCTTATTCATTATCACTCAATTTAATTCTAGTTTGTGTGAAAAACAGTGTCGTTTGAGTAAAAATCTACCAATTAAGAAGAAAAACGCAGCAAATTCATTCACAGGGGTTGGATATTCCTCGGACCAGGAGGATGGAAACTCATTCCAATCGATGCAGGGTCCAGAATTTAGTGGAAAATGGTACCTTACATGCCTAGGTACTAGAGATCTCGAAAACAGACATTCGAAATGAGTAGATAGGTACGCATTTTGACCCATAACCTCATCCAGAGGACACCAATCGTTCCGGGATTTGTCTCATTGGATTCAGCGTTTAAATGTTAGTGGAAAATGATACCCCACACGCCTAGGTACCAGAAATCTCGAAAACACGTATTCAAAATGGGTAATAGATACCCATTTTGACTCATAACCTCTTCCAGTGGGTGCCAATCGTTCTGAGACTCTTTTTATTGGATTCAGCGTTCAGAATTTAGTGGAAAATGATACCCCACACGTCTTGGTACCAAAAATCTCGAAAACCTAC
Organism: Cyrtorhinus lividipennis; assembly: GCA_019603395.1. NCBI lineage: Eukaryota > Metazoa > Arthropoda > Insecta > Hemiptera > Miridae > Cyrtorhinus > Cyrtorhinus lividipennis. The sequence goes on from CM034008.1 coordinate 18,074,359, forward strand.
CTTCGAAAAGGGTAGATAGATATTCATTTTGACCCATAATCTCTTCCAGTGGGCGCCAATTGTTCCAGGATCCGTCTCATTGGATTCAGCACTTAAAATTTAGTCGAAAATGATACCCCACACACGCTTGGATCGCCAAAAATCTCAAAAATTCATTTTCAAAATGCACATTATAACCCCTACCTCCCTAAATTTGATCTGTTCAGGCTGAAAAGCTGAAAAGAGCTAAAAACTAACCCCTGACCCAAATTTCAGATTTTTAGAAAATTTTCTGCTATCAAAATGGGAGTGGACGGCAGACGGGCATTTCCTCATTTTGATCCAGACACAGAAAACATTTTGGGCAGAATTGGAGAGATTGACTTTTTGAATGAAAACATAATGTAATTATTCTAGGAATAACCAACCAACATCATCACAAATTCTTCTAAAATGGTGAATTATTCCTCAGCAAGACTACGGGGAAAACAGCGACTGTCCCCAATTCATTTCAATCGATTCAGCGTCCAAAATCCAGTTGAAAATGATACCCCACACGGTAGGCAATCATTCTGACCAATACACATTAGTGGACACCAATCGGTCTGGGACCATCTCATTGGATGCATCCAAATATAGCGGAAAATGGGAGTTCACCCTATCATTAGCTGACTGATAACAGCCCCCGTTCTGACGTCACGTTCACAGCTTCCACGAGAACTATATTGGTTCTCCTTTTATGATGAGAAATAGCCGGAGATGGTATTTCGTGGTATTCAATAATAATTTTCCTACGCATTCCAACTCGAACGTCATAGAGTACGATCGATAACAGTTACTTGGGCCTTCAATCATACATAATTCAACGAGGCTTCCAGACATACGCCGTGATTTCCTGACTTGGTGTCACGAGTCCTGTTCAATAACGTTCAACAGTAAAAATTAATACCCGTCATAAATATCGTTCGAATGGTTTCGATCGTTCGTTTTGAAGAATCCACTTCAACTGTAGTGTTTCACGGGTAAAAAAGAATTCCACGGGAGAAACGTGTCTCGAGTGGGAGAACTAACTAGTGGAGCTGAGATAGTGGAAGGTTGAAAAGATAAAGGTGACCTCTCGAATGAACGATAAAACTCGTACACGCGGCCTTACTATAACAAAGGCTGAAAAAAGACGTGGATGGCCGATGTGCCTTACAACAAAAACATTTTCAACGCTTGAACTGTGAGAATAAGCGCCTTAAATGAGAAAAGCAATAGTTTTTCAGGTTAGATTAGAAACCAAATGAGAAGTACAAATTTGCGATAAAAATTTCTAATCGATTCAGCTTGAACGCTAGAGCAAATGTGGAATGCAGGTAAAAAGGCATATCCCAGCAGGTACAGGGTGTGGCAGGACGAGTTTCAAAGGGTCATTGCTGGGGCAGGTAGGTCCAAAAGGGCTCTTTGTGTTCCCAGAGGGGGTTCATATAAGTAGGCAATCATTCTGACCAATACACTTCAGTGGGCACCAATCGGTCTGGGACCATCTCATTGGATGCGTCCAAAATGTAGCACAAATCGACTGTAGGGAGAATGTGGGTATTCACCCTATCATCAGCTGACTGATAACAGCCTGATCATAACTTTTTTGTCAGTGTCATGTTTCAATGTTGGAAACCTACCTACAGCCTGAATTGCCTTGCTGAAGAACACAATTTGGGTCACATCTGGTTCCACTGATTCCAGCAAGATACAACCAACACAGCTCAAATTTCAGTAGAATCGTTTGACAGGAAGCAATCTTGCACTGACAAAATTCCTACTGCGCCAAAAACGGCAACACCAAATGTGAAATGAACGACTGTGAGACACTCAGTGTACTGCAGGTGACATTGAGAAGATTAGTCTCAAACCTTTTATTGTTTGGAGCTTTGAGGTGGTAAGGGTGTTTGGGGCAGTACAGGGTCATTAGAGGCGGTAAGGAATGGTGAGATACTATATGGTTGGAAATGTTAAGGGATGGATAGAGGTGGTAAGGGGTGTTAAGGGGTTGATAGAGGTGGTAAGGGATGGACAGAGGTGGTAAGGGGTTGATAGAGGTTGCAAGGGAGGGATAGAGGTTGCAAGGGAGGGATAGAGGTGATGAGGGATGGATAGAGGTGGCAAGGGATGGATAGAGGTGGAAAGGGATGAATAGAGGTGCTAAAGGATGGATAGAGGTGGTAAGGGGTTGATAGAGGAGGCAAAGGAGGGATAGAGGTTGCAAGGGAGGGATAGAGGTGGTAAGGGATGGATAGAGGTGGCATGGGATGGATAGAGGTGGTAAGGGGTGGATAGAAGTGACAAGGGATGGATAGAGGTGCTAAGGGATGGATTGAGGTGCTAAGGGATGGATAGAGGTGGTAAGGGGTGGATAGAGGTGACAAGGGATGGATAGAGGTGCTAAAGGATGGATAGAGGTGGTAAGGGATGGATAGGGGTGGCAAGGGATGGATAGAGGTGGCAAGGGATGGATAGAGGTGTTAAGGCGTTGATAGAGGTGGTAAGGGATGGATAGAGGTGGTAAGGGGTGGATAGAGGTGACAAGGGATGGATAGAGGTGCTAAGGGATGGATTGCGGTGGCAAGAAGTTGTCAGAAGTGCTAAGGGATGAATAGCCAAGGTATGAGATGATAAGGGATGGATTGTGGGGGTAAGGAGTGACAAGAAAGTTGAAGATTGTGAGGGATGGTTTGAGGCCTGTTGATTACTCCAATAAATTTGGGATGCCTTGCTTCCTGCCCAGTAAGCCTTAAAACACGTTCCCATCACTTTGAATGATTTCTACTGTTTTTAGTAGAATAATAATCTGCTAGGTGAACCTGATTCGTGGAATACACGCCTATGATTCAGTTTTACATCAATTGCTTTCCTAGAGATTCAGGGGACCATATTTGGGATCAAGGGGGGTAAATTGTGCGTCCCCGGGATTCTACAGATTGTTCCCACGTCCATCAAGTGTAGCTTTGCTTGTAATTACGTAATAACGAGAAGTTATACTCTGCTGTTTTCAACTTGTCGCCGTCCAGTCGGGCGTTCTTTAGCTGTATGACGTTTTTATAGGCCAAGCACGTAGGTAGAAGAAGCAGTTACGACTTAAAGAGAGAGAAAATCCGTTGCTCAATAGATCCTCTATTTAATTACCCGTCTGTAAGTTGAGCTATACGACCGACAACGGTCTTTGATGCTCTCGCATTTGTGTCAATGTCCGTGTAAGGCGTTGTCGGTAAAATGTACAGTCGATCGACAATCCGGTCCTATAAAAATGGCCGAGAACGAATGCTCGTCGATGTATCATTTTCCCAACTGGAGGTGATTTTCAGGTCCCTTGAGAGCTTTGCTCGATTTCCTGCCGCAGAAATGGGCTTGGCGTTGCGAAGTTGGGTAGCTGCCGCAGCTTCATCACTTTTCAATGTTCGGCTCCAGATCTCACAACTCTAAACTATCCTCAATACCACCAACCTCACTTTACATCGTTCCAAGGATGTGGATTCTACTTGATATACTCCCCTAATTCAATTATGACTAAAATAGAACAAACTACTTATATCTTTAGTCTACTGGCCAGCGTTTCTCTGTCGAGATAAGCCCAAATTCTTGGAATAACACTATTATTTATTGCTTACAAGCGTAGCCAATTGTTAGCATCCACCACGGATATACAGTTTTCTACGGAACCGTCCTATTTATCCGCTCTTCAGTCGTTCTTTGTCGCCTCTGCAAATCGTTTGATAGACAGAGGACGTCCATCTAAACTTATGAAGCAATAGTCGGCGAAAAGACAGTCAAAATTTATATATTTCGCCGACAAACTTTACTGAACCCCTCTCGACGACCGCTCTAATTACTCCCTGACACCTAGTGACCCTCGTCTGTAACAGCCAAACAAGAGCCTCCTCTGACGAAAATTTAACAAACTACAGCGCATTCTTGACAGTCTTTGTTTTCTCTATGCGTCCCTTCGGTGCTCACGAGTTTCCCAAATGAGGCTGAGGTGACGAGGATCCTTGAAAAGACCGCGAAAGGAGGTTAAGTGTCCTTCCAGGCCCTATTGTCATCTGAAGTTCATATCCTTTTTTTTTGTCAAAGGCACTGTTAGAATATTCTCAACAAATGAACTTAAAAAACTTGGTTACCTCTTACATTTTGCGTATTTATTTTAGAGCAAAAATACATGAGTTGACTCCTGATTATAGCTAAGCTCCAAAACAACATTTCATGAAATTTGCAGTGGGGGACTTCAATCAAGAAATTATTGAGGCTATGTTGTAAACAAGCACATATCTGCTTAGTTTCTTAGTTCTTTACCATAAATTATCAAATAGTGAGTGGCCTCAACTCAACAAATCAACCATTGTGTAGATATTGAAGTGGTGGAGGGGATGAAGGCGCAAAGGGGGATGAGTGGGCTGCTCTGTCCACCCTCACCACCCACCCAACTGCCCGCAGGGTGTGGAGCCACCTCTTTCTGACGTCACAAGCTCATATCCCCACTCCCAGTACTCTCATGGTTCTCTTTTCTGGTATTCAATTTTAGTCTCAATTTACACTCACATTTTACTCTTGATTGTATATTGTAGCGTTAAAAACATAAAGTATTGCAATTTATTGATAACATTTCGATAATATAAATCTTTTAGCTTCTTCATGGCAGCAATAATTGACTTTCTATAGTTTTCTCACATTTTCAAACTCTGCCGAGGAGAGTTGCCTTCACAGGAAAGTTGTCTACCTCTTAGCTGAGATGCCCACGTCCCTGTACGCCAGACAGTCGAACCAGTTATACAACCCCCTCGGTCAAGTATTGTAAAAAGGCAGTCATGTCGTACAAGAACTTGGCGAGTTTGCCGTCACTTCCTCACTCATGATTTTATCCGACCACATTATTCCATTTTCTTCTAAAGGAGAATTTTTAAAGAAATTTGTGGCGTAGATTCAAATAATTATTTTCCACTAAACGTAGCTCAAAAAACAAAAGCAAAAGTCATCAGAAAGGTTTTGTCTTGTTTAACTGCGGCGCAATACCGCAATCTCGCCTCCGTTCGCTCCAATTCCTCATTTATCGGCCTTTTGTTTCCTCCTGTTGTCGAGATCCCGTGTTTTCTTCGTCTTGAACCGCTTCACTGGGTACTAGATAACACTTACGTGAAGATCACGGATGAATGCTCCGATTTCCAGGGCAATGTTGACCCAGCTGGGTCTTATTAAGGTCTCTTGGTCAAACACAGGCTCATCCCACCTACAAGTAATCGGCTTGAAGCTATTTCGTTTGTTTGACGTTAAGTTGTTGCACAGCTAGCGAGGAAATAATTGTTTTTAGTGGAGAATTCATTCAACGATACACAATAAAATCAGTGATATTATCTGTAAGCTACAGTACTGTAGTGTCTGAACGAGGATGTAGTAAGACATGTCAAAATCGATCGTCTTGCGGCTCATCAGCGTTCAAAAGCGGCATTTAGGGGTCTCTCCTTCTTCTAAGCATCCAAAATTTGATAAAAAGAAAAGAAGAATAACAACGTTTTCGACAAAAACACGTTTCCTGTGGCGTTAAGAAGCTTAAAACGAACGCCAGCCTTTCAATTCACTGTTCGCCCCATCGGGTATAACATGAATTTGTGTCCTCATTGTGCCGTCACCGCTTAATAGAATGAAATTGTCTGTTGTATTTGGTGACCCGGAGGGAATGAAGGCTAATTTGAAACAAACCGCAATTATAGGCAGAGGCGGCTCTGTATTAGATGGGTCGCTGAAGGTGTGGTGGGGATGGTTGGTCAGAAAAGCAATTTCCACGTTGAGTGAGAACATACCTATTGCGTGATGATCTAAATATACTTGCTGATTAAAAATGAATGTATTATAATTACTAGAATATATTTTGTTTGTGTAGAATTTAACTAATAAATTCCCGAATCACCGTTATTTTGGATTTCAAAGACAATGTCGATTTGTTGCGCTCTGGCGCTCTCTACGGGGATAATGCTGCATCTCCAATAGGATGGATAGCTAGACACTGATGAGTTCAGTGAGTGGTCCCCGAATGGTCTATAATTCTTCGTAAATGATCATTCAAAAGTTTAGAATCCTAATTGATCCTTAAAAAATTCTTAATTTAGTAACGTTTAAACCTTTTGACGAAATAACTAATCCAAAACAAGCTTCATTGTCAAAATAACGTCCCTTATTTTCGGAGATTGTCGGCAGAAGAGGTAATATTTTGTCCCATTTAAATAATATCCGTAGTAAATTTGTCTATTTCAGTCACAAGATCGTAGAAAAACGATTTGGCAACAAATACTGTCCTAAATTATTGGAATTATTGCACATTTATTGATATCAAATGGAAGTTTTTGACGTTGAGAAGGATGTAAAAGATGTTTGGCAGTCGAAAAACCGCTTCGAAAATGGTCCGTCCTGCGTGAAAATAGGCTAATTTAATTAAAAGTGACAAAATTTAGTGTCAATGAAGAAAGAAATGCATTTTATTTTGGTAATAACTGAAAAATAACTATTTAAAGTGAGGTACCCTCAGAAAATCTATTATTCGGGTGTAAACTCTAACTCTTTCTACGTAAAATTGATAATTTTCAAGCAAAACGATGGGGAAAAGATAAAAAAGCGTGAATTATGAGGGTTTTCAGCTACCAGAATATTCTCCACAACCTTCTCAAAGTCGAAAGTTTGGATTTGACACCACTAAATGCGATAAACGACGCGCTGATTTTAACTAATTGCATTAACTTGGGAATTACGTCTTCGCTGGAAGTACTTGGTGACTGGACTACTTTGGATTTTACCTCGTGAATGTAGGGAAACTTTTAATATAATGCCATCGTTCAAGTTTATATTCTTCTTCGTATTAAAAGTCGTTGGTGGTAGATTGAAAGCGTTGTCGTCTGAATGTGAAGTATAATATCTACCGTATGATATTGTGTTCCGTGATATATTCGGTCGGAACAGGTTCTTTTCTCGCGAGATATGAGCTTGTGCGGACAATTTCCGAGCACGATCCTGGCCCTTTTGTCGTCCCTTCCTTCCGTTATTATTATATGTGCCTCTTCCCGTTCCATCAACCACTCCTACTACAATCCTTCCGTCTCGTCACCCACAAACTAATATTCCCCTCGGACAGTATCGACCGCCCCATTTCCCCAAGGCAATTTGCCTGATTGGATAATCCCTCCCAAACGGTCCAGTCAATCCTACAGTTGAAATTCCGGTCGTTGACGTGTTTTCATAGCCGTTGACCGTCGGTTTTTTGATTCGTCATTTGTTCTGATTGAGCCGCCAATCCTCGCCCGGACCCTCATCGACCGACAACTCAGTCGTTCCTGAGTATAACAATACTCGCTCAACTTCCATCGTCGGTCTTCTCCAGCTTGCAGACAATGATGATAATAGGACCGTGAAGTTGAAGAGGGGAGGATAATATCAGTCCACTCGACCAACTTCACGAGCCCTCGAAGTTCCAGTCCATTTGTCTCAATCAACGGCTTGAAATCCTCTGAAAACCGGTACTTCGAACGTATTTGCTGTTTACTCTGATGAGGAAATGAGTAAAAATGTAATCTGCCCCTTAAAAATGATGATAAAAATAAGAACTTTGGAAAAACGTCTTTTTAACTTTGTATCTCAAAAGCATAGATCCATAGAAAATTGGTGGAAATTGTAGAAAATGGGGAAAACAGTAGGTATGGCGGTCCCCAGACACATTCCAATCGATTCAGCGTCCAAAATTTAGTGGAAAATGATACCCCACACGCCTAGGTATCAGAAATCTAGAAAACACATTAGAAACAGGTAGTCAGATACCCATTTTGACCCACAACCTCTTCTAGTGCGCTCCGGACCAACCAAAAATCCGTTCCCTCGGATATTTTACCGCTTTTTGCAGCTTCTACGGATTATCATGTCCGTTATCTGGTGATGCCCTACCTGGCTGATAAGACTAGTTCATTTCACTAGCTGCGCAGCCCAACACCCTCCCTTCTGCCTGTAAAGCTTTGAGGTTAAACGTACATATTCAATGTCTCTACTCAGAAATCACCCATTACGCTTCATTTGACTCGCCGTTTTGTCTCAATTGTGAAAATAAATTGAGTTCCGTTCCCCTAATTGAGTTTGAGTGTGAATATGTGCACCTATACCAACTCCAACTTTTTCTTCTCTTCAACCTGCTCAGCATTCCACCCACGCAACTCCTGTGGGTGGCTTTTATCGCTCTTCGCCCAGTCCCTGGTTTTCTCATTTGGAATCGTTCTGGGTCAATTTACGTGCAGTACCTACCTTCATAATGGGATTATTTCCTCTTGGGAGTTCATCCCATTAAATGAGCTGGTAATCGTGTTAGTTTGTCCCCTCCATTCGACTTGTATTCGTCGACCTAAGCATTTCATTTTTGATGCTCCCTTTAGAGAGTTCACATGGTTTATTCATCCTGTGAATTGAGAAACATGCTGGTTGGGCAAAAAGCGAGAATTGCCCTTTGTGCCTTTTTAACATTTTAGTACGTAGCCCACGCTAGCAGAGGTATGCTGTTTGTAGCGTGCAGTTAAATTGAAACGTGACGGAGAATGAGAGAAGTGAAAAGCTGATTAGATTATCATATTTGAATTCCATACACGTCGTCCTAATCGGTGCCAAAGGGCCAACAGCAGCGGTCAGTCACAAGCAGCATAGGATCGTGACGTCAACAGAGCAGTTCTGGATTGTCCCAACGTAGTACCAGTTCCTTCCACTGAGGCGCTGCAACCTTCTAGCAAATCTCAAAACGCGAACATATTCAGTAGATATTTCTTTATTCATAGGCATTTTCCATTGCAGCAGTATTTTTGCCAGGGGCGTACATTCAGGGGTACCGCAGGTGCAGCCAGTAACCCAGACAAAAAGAAGAAACATGAACCTAAACTATGGATGTGAATCTAAAAAGTTGAATTTGGGCGCGTTCTGACAGATTCGATTAATAAAAATCGATTCTCCAAAGTATTGATGGCACCTTTTGTGATCAATGTATACAGCAATAGCAAAAGAATTTCAATTCTTGTTACATATTTTCCTTTCCTTTAATCTTATATTGTTTACCTTATTTATTCTCAATTTCTGCCGGTTTCTTTTGGTTTTGGATGAAGGGGACTGGAGACCTGTCTAGGTTACCTGTGCTTATCTTTATGCTCTTGTATGATATCAGTTCTAAGGGTGTTGTCAGTTTGCTATAGTTGGGGGTAGTGGCGGACTGGAAGGACTTAACAACAGTTAAGGCCAATCCTCCTTATTGGCAAATCCTGGATGCTGGCTATTTGCTTGGGAATATTGGTTTTCTAACTAATGTTTGCCTAATGATGACTAATATATCGTAGTAACACTGTGCAATTCCCTTTTGAAAATAGTTTGTTAAGAACTGCTTACTTTCCTGCCTTGTTTGAAATGAATGATGGGATTAGATAAATTCAGTAAGAGTTACTATGGTGGAGGGGGTGCGGTATTCTTGATTCCAGAGCCACACTACGCTACTTTTTGGCCAAACTCTTTACCATATCACTATTTTTCATAATTTTTTTATATCGATTTATACAACATTTACAACAATGTTTGCCCCTAAAGAATACTCGAAATTTAACCTAGATTATCATCATTTGTTTTTAGGAGCAAGCAGCGCAAGATGCTAAGCAGCTGGTGACGTCACCCGAAGACACTGAAGACCTGTCCCCACTCCCAAATTCGGCGGCCCAACCGCCCCGCAGACGGGGTGGGATATCCGCTGAACCCGTATCTGAAGAAGATGCCACGTCTTACGTTAAAAAGGTAAATGTGGGAACAATATTAGAGATACAGTGGAAATTATTTACAGCAATGTCGGTTATACTGACAACCTGATATAGCAAAGAAATCCCATCTGATTGGTTGGTTCGCTGTAATTTAACGTTGAAATGATATCGTTCATAGCAACGACCGAACTGTGGGCAATATTGGTTGTGATAGAGGAATTCAGGTCAACACGAGTCCTTATTTTCATCAGAAATTGTTAAACACGCGTGTTTATTTAGTTGCAGAAGAGCAATTTGAATGGAACAGTGCGATTTTGACTATTATCCCTTAAATAATCAACCTGTTTTCATAAAAAAAAAAAAAAAAAAAATTTGGCCCAATTTTTTTCTTGGGCGTTTTAAGGTGTCTAGATCAAAATAAGAAAATGTCCATCCAACGTATTTTTGTAGTGGAGAATTTTCTAAAAATCTGAAATTTGAGTCAAGGTTCTGTTTCCAGGCTGTAGTCAGTCCTCAAAACGTTTCAGCACAATCGGATTAAATTTGAAGAAGGGGGGGGGGGATTGAAATGTGTGTTCCAAGCTTTGTAAAACGATACCCACAAGCCTAATATTCGAAAATATCGAACATGGGGGAAATGGGTGAAAACAGTGAGTGTGGCGTGTCCCGTGGCTCATTCCTCTTATCAGGGTCCACAAATTTAGTTGAAAATGATACCACACGCCTAGGTAACAGAAATCTCGAAAACACATTAGAAACAGTTAGTCGGTACCCATTTTTGATCCACAACCGCTCTTCCATGGAACACTCGAAAATCCATAGATTCTGCTCTTTGCCTCACTTTCTGCATGAATAGGTTAATTATTCAAGGAATACCACCAAAAATGAATTTTTGGTGATATAGGCGTTGGGTATTTCCACAAAATTGTGGGACCCTGCAATGGATTGGAATGAGTCTTCATGCTCCTGGTCTCAGGAATCCAATCCCCATGAAAGAATATCCAACGTTTTTAATAAGTTATCCTATCTGTATAAAATACGTTTTCTACCGTCAAATGAAGGAACGCCTGGAGAATCAAACATAAACATTCCCGAAACATTAAACGGGAATTTCGATTTTGATCAGTTCAATGCCGACGATGAACCAGAACCCGTACCAAACTTGACTGATGACAAAATCGTTGATGGTATTATGATGTCGATGAAGAGGAATATTTCGAACATGATCAACCAGCCAGGGATGCCCCTTCTAGAGTTAATGTTGAGCTAGAGGGGATATCTTCTGCAAAAAATTAAATTAAAAGGGCATTTTTGGAAAATACGGCAAAAAATCAATCAAAAATTACAGAATTTTGCAGAAAATGTGATGATGAAAACTGACTAGTTTTTGAAGACTGCTCCGACACATGTGGAACTTTTTCGGGTAATTTTTGTGAATAAAATATATTTGCACGCAAAACGTGATACATCTATTGTATTATTCATGAGTTTTCACCACCCACCCTTTTAATGTTGGGGAATCTCGGTTATAGTAATTTTGACGGACCGTTGAAGGTTGTTATAATCGATTTCTACTGTATTTAATTAGAGATTTTAGTGAAACTGAGCGTTTTGATCTTTCGCTGAAGAGCAAATGTTTCTCTTCGTTGTTTAATTGACTTCGTCCTTGATTTATTTGTGTATTCCAAACGAGATACCACGATGACAATAGCCCTAAATGTAGTAATTGGAAGAAACTATCCTGGTAGACACGAATAAATCTCATTTTGGGCTTCGTTTTGATTAGCATTCAGCAGTGGCGGCGCTTGTTCGGGTTGAAATTTCAATTTGATCGATGAATAAGTTGGTTAGTGTGGTTGTAAACTGGGAGAGATGAATGGAGCCAATCAAGGGTGTATTCAACTTCACGGACGGATAAAAATGAGGGCCTCTAGGGAATGTGATACAACTCTCAGAATACCTGGAGTCAAATAATATTTTCCCCCCTTCGCAGTATGGTTTAGACAAAATACTAGCACACAAGATTCTTTGGTGGATTTGATGACAGAGACGTGAAGTAGTTTACACGAGGGATGGACAACAATGGACATTTTCATAAATATAACAAAAGCATTTTACTCTATTGAAACTACACGACTTATACTGAAACTTGGACTAGACAAAATTACGATCAATATTTTGCCTAACAACAGAAAGCAATATGTAAAAATGCTAGACACAAAGAGTTCAATGAAAAATATTGATTTCGGAGTGCCTCAAGGTTCAGTACTTGGACCTCTATTATTTATAGCACAAATAAAAGACCCATTTTCACTTGAAATAGGAGGTTCGTTGCCTTTGCCGATGATGTTGCTGTCATTTTAAGGAAAAAACTTGGAAAACAGTTCATAATAATGCCAAATCTGCTTTGAAAGAAATCAGAGCATGGTTTACTACTAACAGTCTCATGATGAACTTAGCTAAAACAATATGTATGACGTTTTCATTAAATAAATTTGGACAACCTACGAACACCATCTTGAAAGTGCATTTAGACTGTTTCTCCGCTCTGCAAACCCTTAGCAATAATTGTAATAGCTCGGAAAGGGTAGATATGATCAAATATCTGGGCCTTATGTCAAAAGGGCATTCCCATAGCGCCAAATGTGCTTCCTCAAATGTAATAAAATTCCATTTGTTTCTAAATTGCATGAGAATATGCTAAACTGTCCTACTTATTTCCAGGTGGTCCCAAAAGACTACAAAACAATGGCCGCACTTTCGAAAGCGATTGCCAAAAACGTCTTGTTCTCTCATCTCGACGAAAACGAAAGGTCGGACATATTCGACGCCATGTTTCCAGTCAATTTCCTCCCAGGGGAGACAATCATTCAACAGGGTGACGAAGGTGACAATTTTTACGTCATAGACCAAGGTGAAGTTGAGGTGAGTTGGAAATATTGACTAGTGATTGTGACATTTTCATGTTTTGAATGTTGCGCGGGGTGCGCGAATGTTTACTCCATTTGGACGACTTTGGGGACAACTCGTGAAACACACTGTATATTAGCCTAACAAAGGACTGGAAGTGAAGAGATTTCTGCCAGCGACAGAAGCATAGGAATAGATTGACATTGTATCGCACGTGTTAACATGATGTAAAGCATGCTCCCTCCCTTCATCCATCTGGAAAGCATAGGTGCCTGATGGGAGAAGCACCAAAGACTGCAGCCTTCAAGTCAAATTCACCCCACTAATAATTTCCTGCCCTTATGGGATACTACCCAAAGAATTAGACGCCTCTAACCACATCTCTGGCCCCCTACAATCCTTGGCTGCTAGGGGTACCGGTGAGAGTCCACCTGCCCTAGCCCTAGTGGTCCTAATGAGGGCAATGAGCTGCAGAGGCCATAATGAGCAGACCTGGTGGACAGGTGCTCTACACCCTCTGCTAGGTATGTAGATTGGAGATTGCCAGGAGTGAGCAGCACTTGTCCCCCCCCCCCCTGTCGCCAATAGACCAGGACTGAAAATCCAGGTGAATTACAGGAATGCAGCAAAGCAGTTGGGCAAAGAGCAGCCTGGAATTGCGCCGGCAATCATTTGAGTGTCAGTCAGTTACTTGAAGATGTACCCGCATTTACCTCAAATTTGAACAATTTCCATGCGTTCCTTTTTTTCAAGTATGCGTTTGACTAGTGTATACCCTTGTTTTTTGTAACGACGTACGAAAATTTCTTTTTGAGACAGAACCAACCATGTGGTTTTTCTACAAAAACAACATAGCCAGGCGAAATAACACCTTGACAATTCTTTTTCTGCATTTGCTGCTCCCCAGGTGTACGTCAATAACGAATTGGTCGTAACGATCGGAGAAGGTTCCAGTTTTGGTGAGCTGGCTCTCATCTACGGAACTCCCCGAGCCGCTACTGTTAAAGCCAAAACTGCCGTCAAGCTGTGGGGAATCGACCGAGACTCGTACCGAAGGATACTTATGGGCTCGACGATACGGAAACGAAAAATGTACGAAGGGTTCCTGTCAAGAGTGTCCATTCTTGGTAAGTTTGGTTATTGATTGAGTAGTGTATTGGGAGGGGATTGTAGTCATTCTGGGGCCAAGAACGCAACTTCTGCGGGTAAGACAATCGTTGGCTGTTGAGCAAAGACAAAGCTGGCCCTTTTCAACGGAGACAAATGCAGTTTTGCTGGAGCTTGAACAGCTGTGTGGTGGCACAGAAGGTCCTTGAAGTATGTGGTTGCTAGCAACATCTGGTCTGTGACCAGCAATGGCATCTCACCAGCTATGGTGGGTTTGATGATAGCACTCATTCCCCTTCAGGGACAAGATTCATGAAATCAAGATATGATCAAACATCGCAGCAATGATTCTGAGATAGCTAAACATTCATCTTGGCACAGATGCTCCATCAAGCCGCTGTCACCTCTGCAATTCCACATATTCATCTCCAAATTTTCAGAAAGTCTAGACAAATGGGAAAGACTAACAGTGGCCGACGCCTTAGAAACAGTGTCTTTCTCCGACAATGAGACCATCGTGAGACAAGGCGAACCTGGCGACGACTTCTACATCATCGTTGAAGGGACAGCTCTTGTACTCCAGTGCCGAGGCGAGGGTGGAGAGGCGATCGAAGTTGGAAAATTAGGACCATCAGACTACTTTGGTGAGTTACTTCATTTGTGAAAGGCCTAAGTCAATACCGCTTGGCGTATTTATTGTTGGTGGGCGAATAAAATCGAAAAATAAGAGTATGAGTTCAAATTACGCAAAAATCTTTCTACAAGAATCATTTATCTGCAATTTTTCAAAAATGCATACTTCCCATAAATGGAAAATTACCCACTCTATATATATTTACTCTGAATACACTCAGAATGAGAGTTCACTCAATGTTAAAAACATCCCCCACTGTTTGCAGCGATTCCAGTGGCTGTCCCTGTAACTAAGACATGTCACCGCCAAAATGTCTGTAGCCTACGGTATTCTTTGCTTATACCAACCTTCTGTAGACTGATCTGTTTTTGTAGGCAACTTTTTGTACTGACTTGTGCTCTCAATTGAAATTCTTAGAATGATGATACAATCTGAATGGTTATTAGGAAGGTTCTGCTGGATTTGTTATTAGAAGAATGTACAGCAAATGGAGGGAACTTAATCGACAGAAATGAAGTAAGTATATGTAACTGAGTTGAAGATGGCCTGCCAGATACACTGATGTAATAGTCGGTTCAGATTGATTGCTTCACGGTCATTAAAAATCAATATTGGCAAAGGAAACCACGAAAAGAACTAAAACAACTCAAGATTTCTGTAGAAAACAGCTCATTTGCAGCAGAAAACTCATCATTTTCAGTTGTATTCTGTAATCTGAAATGTTTGTCTTGGAACTGTTTGAAAAACAACATGGCGGTGGGTCAAGACTGAAAAAAACGCTGATAGCTAATTGGTCCAAATTTGTGTGCACCCATGCAGTGCTGCTAGCAGTGGCATCTCCATTCACCTCCTTTAATCCAACGTTTTGCCAGGACCAGGCCTGGCATCATCAGGGCATATATTGGCAACCAGTCTCTCTCTTGAGGTGTATGGTGGAACAATGGTGAGGTGACGATCTGGCTCTGACAAAACGCCTACAAAAACAGTTCAGTCTACGGAAAATCTGTACAGACAACTAAAGAATGCTGTAGGCCACAGACATTTTGGCGGCGACAGATATGCATTAGTTTCAGTGGACAACCACTTGGATTGCTTTTTATGAGATGTTTTTGACATTGAGTCAACCTTCTGTCTAAGTGTATTTTGAGTGACCCACCATTCAGGGGAAATTTTATCATTAATCACCAAGGGCCTCTCAACAGGAATCCTCATCATCATGCTCACAGCCTATGTCTATTCTTCTGCAAAATTCTAGGTCTTGGTAATAAACTTTCTGAAACTGTAATACCAAAGGCTTATTTTTTGGGTTTCCATTAGTAATTATCCATTAGTTGGAAAAAAAAAAATGAAATTTATTGGTTTTTGACCTATTTTACACCCAATGTTTTTAAAATTTACTGATTTATTTTTGTACTATTTTTCATATTTGGCTAAGTCGTACTCTACTAGGTAATGTTTAACTGAAGTGATTGGGCTTTAATTACAAATTGTGGAAAAATATAAAAATTGGAGTCAAGTTTATGGCAGGGAATCTTGAAAAATGTTCAAATAAATTTCGTTTTTTTTTTTTTTGTTAAGTTATTTAATTTTGTTTATTTATATTCCTATTTTTCATATTTGTAAATTTGATTCGTTTTATTAACTTTCTACTCCATTTTGTCGACATCAGTTATACATTTATGGCATTTACGACTTTGAGCGTTCTCCTTTTCCTAAAGTCGTGTTTCATTCGGGGATTCACTCCCGGGGATTAATCGACCCTTCGCTCGAGAGGGAAAGGGATTAAACTGGGATCTGATGAATATTCACGATGAGAATTTCAATAACGGAACCTTCGTTGGGCACAACCCGGGAAAGACGCGGCAAATCCAAATTGGCTCATCGCTCGACACCTGCCACCAAACTGTCCGAAGGTTAAATCGGTTATTGGCTCAGGGCTTTGTAGTGACGTTCGTTACTGTCGAGTTTGAGGACGTCAAATGTGGTGTAAATCATCCGTGAAGGAATTCTGAATGAGGATTTACCGCGGTAATTTCACTGATATCACTAACCGTAAATCTACGCGAACACAATACCCATTTATCATATATTTTTAATTTTTTCTTTAATCGGTTCTTTAACCCCTAGTTTTCTATCTTGTTTGACACCTACATTATCAAAACTGAGGCGACTTGAGGACGAACAATTATAATTTTCGATTATAAAACTAATTCATGCTATTATACTGCTCAATAGAAGGCCACACAACAATTTTCAGAAACAAATTGGTAAAATAAAATCATCTGTTGCCGCAATTGTGTCTACAAGTCCCGGGTTTCTTATGAAATTTGCGTTAGTAATATTTTTTTGTTCGATTTCAGGTGAAATCGCACTACTTCTCGACAGACCGCGAGCCGCTACTGTTGTGGCCAAAGGGCCGCTAAAATGCGTCAAACTCGATCGAGCGAGGTAATTTGGAGACTCATTTTCTATAGTTTAGAGCATTTCCAAACCTAGTTCAACATTTTCCAAACCAAATTCAACATTTTACAAACCAAGTTCAACATTTTCCAAAGAAGCATGAAGCCAACCGTGTCCAGGTAAGCAGTATAGCCCAGATAGTCGGCCCACCCTCAAACTAGAATATTCGGGTATTTGATTGTTAGAATAGATATTGAGTGATCAGGGGCTCTACAATAAGCCCAAGCACGACCCATGTATGTCAAACCAATTGCCCAAATAGTTGGCCCACCTTCAAACTCGCATTTTTGAGTATTCAACCAATGGAGTCAATATTGGGTGATCAGAGTCTTTACAAAGAGCCCAAACACGACTGTAGTACGTTAAGTCAATATCCCAAATAGTTGGTCCACCACTAAAAAAATTTTTTTGGCAGGTTCTAATCATTGGGACATTTTTAGCGGACGACCATAATTTTTAAAAATACTGTAAAAAATATCTACCTACCTCATGGGCTTACCTTGAAAACTGGAACCTTAATTTTTCTTGTTTTGTTGGCAACACTGTCATGGAGTCCATGGACGGGACTCATATCAGTCAGCTGATGATAGGGTGAACATACATTTCCTCTCTACATACTAGGCTGTGTATTGAAGGGCCTCAAGACACTTAGTGCTTTGTGTCTTCACAATACACACACTAGCAGTTATTATTATTTACTTTTATAACCTGTAATTCAGCCATCTTATCACGAATAAGTGAATATCCTCCACTATAGCTTGTTGGTAATGAATAGAATATGTAAAAGTCGCTGTCTGGCGAAAAAGAGGCACGTTGAAGCCGAGCACTTGGAAAAAAGAGGAAATCGCTGTTGTTCGCTGGTTCGCCAAGCGATGCTTATCAATTTTTGCGAATCGATTAAGTGCTGACGTTTGTAGGGGAGAAAAATCATACAAACGGGAAATGTTCCCCGCTTTTTGTTTCGCATCTTCTCCGCCAGGCAGCAACTCCTACATATTCTCTTCATCACCGACAAGCTATAACCATAAAGCTATTAGAACTTTATATTTTTCATTTGGAATATGAGCCCCAAATCCTAATGATATCCTTAAGATGAATTATTCGAATCAAATTAGGAATACTTATATCATTTATGGGAGATGATCAATTTCAAATTGTAATTGTCACTGCCGAAAAAGGCGTCGAAATGTACCAAATTTTGTGTGGTGACAACGGTGGAACGTTTTTTTGGAAAAAGAAAGGGATTCGACTGTAATGCTCAAAAACTGAAAGCTTCATAAACAACTACGATTTATTTTTCAAAAATTCATTTTCTCCTATACCTCACCCTCGTTTTCAGTGAAACCCTTTTCAGGATAATTTCGAGCGTTTTAAATTCAAAATGTCAAATTTTGGGGCAAATTATTCAGGAGAATACTAAACCGAAAAGATACCTAACTATTTAAATACACAAAAATTACCTTTAATGATATCAAGACTGGCAATATTTTCTTAAAAATTGTGCCCTACCCTATTGTCAAGTATATATATGTAATTTCTGCTTAAGAGTTGGATTAATTAATAAATAATTTGTCTTCCAGATTTGAGCGCGTTTTGGGGCCATGCGCGGACATTCTCAAGCGCAACATAACTCAGTACAACAGCTTCGTGTCATTGTCTGTTTAGCTACTCTACAATTTCCCCTTCACAGGTAAAAGACAAGTAAATCAAGAAATTTGATAAATGATTCGAAATTAGAACGGCATTTGCTAAGAGCGCGGCAGTGTGTTTTTTTTTTTTTTTTTTTTTTTTTTTTTTTTTTTTTTTTTTTTTTTTTTTTTTTTTTTTTTTTTTTTTTTTTTTTTTTTTTTTGAATGCGCGCCAAACAAGTTGTGGGGGTTTGAAAGTCAAATCTCCGAGTAAACGGCCGTTAGCTATAGAGCCGATAAGTTTAACCCTTCGGGGTGGGCCGGTGCACTGAGTGCGCCAGTTTTTTTTGCGCGTTTTTTTTTTTTTTTAATGCGCGCCAAACAAGTTGTGGGGGTTTGAAAGTCAAATCTCCGAGTAAACGGCCGTTAGCTATAGAGCCGATAAGTTTAACCCTTCGAGGGTGGGGCCGGTGCACTGAGTGCGCCAGTGACTGAATTTTCACTGGAAGATCAAGAGTTATAGTTCCAGGAATCTCTCCTACCCTCTACCCTCCTATTTACACGTCACGTACACATTTCAATCATCGGAATTGTTCAGTTCCTCCCAGACCTTGCTCCAGATCGCTTGTCTCGATTTTTTTTCCGTGTTGGTGCATCGAGTGCGCCGCCCCACCAACGATGTCCCAATCCAAAAAAACCATACCTCCTTCCGAATTTGCGCGAGTTTTGCAAGAGTTGTCAGAGAAAGACGAAGGATCGGGTCAAGAAGAAGCTTCGGATGTTGATGAGGAAGAAGTTGTTGGGCAAGAGGACGTAGATACAGAATCGACAAAAGCAGCAAGGCCTCCCAGTGCATGCTAAAGCCATCATCCGAAGGTTGCTTCCTTCTTCAGTAGAGATGAATAAATCAGTCAGAAGTGAGGGACCACCCACGAAGAAGCGAGGTCGTTGTTCCACATGTGGAAGAGCAAAGAACATCAATACAACCATTGTTTGTTCTCAGTGCTACTAATTTCACCTGCAAGGCTCACCTGGCAGAAAGTGCACCACTGTGCCAAACGTGTGCGGCTTCTGATTCCGATGAAGAATGAGTTAGTGTGAAAAATGGGCATCGTCAAGGAGTTCATTGAAGTTATTTTGAATACCTACTTAACATTTACGAGTACTAACTTGCTTATCAGTCAACTTTTTATATATATGTTCCTTTTTCTGGTCATTTAAAAAAAAAACCAACTTCTGGTATTGTCTGAATTCTATTCAATGATGCACATACATTGATTTGTTCGAAAACCTGGTAATAGAAGGTGAAACTGACGAAAAAAGTCTGGCGCACCGAGTGCGCCACCCCACCCGAATGAGGATGCAAGACCTCCTCATCCTCGAAGGGTTAAAGAACAGATAGTGAGCCTATTCAAGAATCCATAAACGGTAGTGTGTTTATCAACTTTCTATGTAAGCTATAGCAAATGCTCAATAGGGCAATAGCAAGGACGCCAACGATTGATTCACATCGGTTTTCGTAAATACGGTTGAAATCGACTCTTTCAATGTGTTTTATATTTGGCCGTTTCCCTACTTGCTGCTGGATTCATTGCGTCTGCGGCCGGTAGAGTGCGGTTGCGGGTCGACTGCTCAAATGACCAGTACCTGTGGCGGCCGGGATATGTAAACCCGCATTGAAAAAAACTGATCTTCAAAAACTCAACAAATACCTCCACAATGGTTTATTATTCCTCAGAGCAAGAACGTCAAAAATATAGTGACAAATGATACCCCACAAGCCAAGTTCGATGGTGTCACCAGAGGTGGGTATGGATGGGGGGTGCCTATGTGTTTGGGTACCTAGGCGTGTGGGGTATCATTTTCCACTAAATTTTGAACGCTGAATCGATTGGAATGAGTCCGAACCACTCCACACTCACTATTTTCCCCCATGTTCATGGTCCAAAATTTGTTTTTGGGCGTTTCAAGGTGTTCAGATCAAAATGAGCCAATGTCCGTCCGCCGTCCATGCCAATTTTGGTTGTAGCAATTTTTTTTATAAATGTGAAATTTTGGTCAGGGACCCGTTTCCGGCTCTAGTTGGTTCTCGAAATGTTTTAGCTCAATCGGACCAAATTTGGGTGGGATAAAGGTCAAAATGTGTATTTTGAAAAATTGATTTCGATATTTTGGGCGATCTAGGCGTGTGGGGTTATTATTTTCCTCTAAATTTTGGATGCTGAATCCAATTAAATGAATCCCGGAACGATTGGCATCCTCTGGATGAGGTTATGGGGCAAAATGGGTATCTATCTACCCATTTTGAATAGGTGTTTTCAAGATTTCTCGAACCTAGGCGTGTGGGGTATCATTTTCCACTAAATTTTGTACGCTGAGTCGATTGCAATGAGCCTCCATTGCTCTCAGTCCGACGAATAACCAACCACTATGATTTAATCTAGAAACCCGAAACGTCAACTTGGAGAGGTTAACCCACCATGACCTTGAGCATGATTACATAGGTTGATTATTTGAGAAATAACCTGACAAAACCAATGTATCCATCTGCCATATGTGCCCGTTTTTTGGTTGTAGACATTTTTCTATACATTTGAAACATTGGTCTAGTTACTCCCTCATGTGAATTTTTTGGGTTTCTTCAAAATCCCTTCTTCATAACAACCGCCCAAGGACCTTTGAAGGTCAACATCTACTCCAAAATAGCCAATATACCCACTAATATGCAAGTATAGGTTATAGGAAGCGTCAGAAATTGATACTTGTCGTATATCAAAACTGATTGGGTTACTTATGGGACATGATTTGAAAGGAAAAAGAAGTGAAAAATAAACTTTTTGCTTGAATTTGTGTTATTCATAACAAATTAATGTTTTTACAATGTTCAAAATGTGTTTTAGTGCTCTTGGAAAGCTGCCGAACCCTGTATTTTGCCGTGTGTCATAATGATCTCTTTTGTTTATACAAATTTCAGGTCTACTCACCCTAAATCTACCACATCTCACGAAAATTTTATTCTTTTTCAGACAAACAAGCTGAATTGTCAATCTATCCAAAGGTGAGGGGCTGGACTTTACCCGACGCCTGAATTTTAATTCGTGTACAATACTGTGTGAAAACCCCGGAGGAACCAATCACTCCCTTCTCCCACCTGAAAATTTTCTTCGAAAAAAAATTGATATAAATAAAATAAAAAATAACAAACCTGTATATTGTAACGACCACTCCGTATTTCATTGCCGTAAAGTTACCAATACGAATGAAACCAATTCCTTCCCTTGGACACAAAAGGGTACGCGCTCTTTTTGAGGTTAAACGGTTCATTTCTCCTTCTGTGCCACTCGCTTTTCATTTTCGAAAAACAAATTTAAAATAAATCATTCATTTTGTTTTATTATCATACAAGTACGATTTGATTAGATGGTAGAAGTATTGTAAAGTGGTGAGGGCGAGTGAATCTCAAGTTTGCTTTTGATCTTTCGTCGTAATCCGACCCCGGACGAAATTAAAATCCTTCAAAACACACTTAGAACAGTGAAATCTGAGGAAAACTTCATTTTTGCAACTTGGCCTTCCTCCGCCCTCACGCGTGACGTAGGATCACTAACGAATATATGCGTGTCAGTAGAGAAATTGGTCTCAAAAAACGTAAAAACGCCATTTTTTGTTTCCCATTTTAAGTAAATCATGATTTTTGTTGAATTATTCCAACGTATAAAACAATGGTTAATTGTTCTATTCTATGTATGGTCTTATCTAACGTTAATTTAGAATTTTGTTGTCTCTGTTACGTATAAGGTTTACATTTCTACTTTTGAATTTTTGATTTCTGCCAATATTCATCACTGAAATCGTAACTTGTGAAGTGTATTTAAAACATATGTTAAATGTTAATAAACTTATAATTATTAAGATGTATTTATGACCTCGTATTGTGGTTTTAGCTCTGAATGGAAGGTCTCATTCCAACACTCCCCCCTCTACAATATCCCAAATCTTTTCCAGAGGGCGCTCTGCTGGGAAAAAATACAGTTGATGAGCTCCTGGGTTACAACTCTGGCATTGTTGTTTGTATAAGTGGAGATTTTTGGTTTGAAAACAGCAAGCAAGGAAAATATAGAAATAATTATCATTGGAACTACAGCCAAAGAACCATTGGCGCCTGTTGTCGCCCTCACAGAGCCGTTTCCAGTTGGAATTCTGAATTCGATTTTGTCATGGGTTATCACATATCAGGAGAGTGGAAGTGTCGCCAGAAAGAGAACTGGACTTTAAGAACCCTGGAAAATGTCAGAGTGAGGCTTTTGTTTTTGCGCTCTCCGCGTTGTTTGGCTTGCAAAACCAAAAAATTGGCCCTAAGAATTGGCTCAAGTGCAGGAAGAGGACACTGGTTAAAACCCAGCCCCATGAAGCGATCGTTTTCTGCAATGAGTTCCATTTCCACTTATTTCTGGTTGTGTAAACTAGCGAAATATGCGTTCTTGGAGTGATAACTATCCGCATAAACTGCTCCAGAAGCCACCTCATTGAGAACGTCACTGTGTGGTGTGCAATATCGGTTAAGAAAATTGGTACTTACTTCTTCTAAGAAAAAGAACGCTCTGTGGCAGTAACTGCAATGATACAGGAATTATTTCTTCCAGCACTCGAAGATAGGATGTCGGGAACGCGTGGCTTCAACAGGATGGAGCCACCAGTCACACTGTGTGAGCTTTTATTGATTTGTAGAACACATTTGATGGATTTGAACTCTTTTCCAATCGCCTCAGAATCCAGGGGTTAATGGCTTGCTGAACTACCACTAGGCAACACACTCATAAGAACCAGCATTGTCAAGACAAAGCCACACAAACATGGCTTATTACCTTTTTGTCACCGTAACCAAGGCGTGGAACGCCAAATACTGGCCAATAACCCTCTATCAATACGTTTGTAGCTCCTTTTCAGTCAAAGAAGTCACCAATCTTTCATACCAACTCACCACGAAAAATCAATGACACCTTGAAACGTCCAGAAAATGTTTTTGGGCCGAATCTGAGACGTTGACTTTTTGCAATTTATTCAAGGAAAAACCAACAAAAAGTATAGACGTTGTGCTCCACGCATGCGCAATAAGGGAATACCGGTACATAGAGTAGAGCGAAACACAAAGACTGCGAACTATATTAAATTTAATTATTCATTATATTAAATAATACATTTAGTCGTATTTGAAGTTAGTGAGGAACTCCTTAATTTGGTCCTTGTCCCGTTTGAGCCAAGCCGCGTTAAGCCGAATGGATTCCACCGCCTGTTGGACGCTGCGCGAGGCCGACGAACAGTCTTTGTCTTTGAAAAACTCCTCGACTTTGACGGCCATTTCCTCCGAAGCGAAATTCTCGCACGAACTTTTGACGAGGCGATTGATGAGGAAACCACCCTGGAAGGTAACGAGTGCAGGTTAGGAACTGTCGAAGGGCAAGTTACGTTTTATAACGGTTATTAAGTAAATCTCACCTCGTATCTTTGGAACAATTCGGCCCAGTTGGCTCGCAAGAAGTCCCAGACGAGCTCTCGTCCAATTTTGGTCATTTCGACGGAAATGATGAAAAACACTTTGTCTTGAGAGCGAACTTCGTCCTGAAAATACGACAAATGACGGATATTTGGCGTGGTCATTTGATTAAAGTAGAACTTGTAGATGGGCGTACTCAGGCAGTCATACTTACAGTCATGACAAACTCCAGAACTTTAGATAAAACGTTCTTGTCTTGGAAGTTGCCCAAAGCGCGGCCAATTCTGTCTTTCTCTTCCTGGAGATTTACTCCTCTGTACAGCTGAAACAGACATAAGAGGAATAACGTTGTGGACGACATGAGAATACAAGAACGTCAACGATTCTGCAGTGCGCTAAATACCTTGATCATCGTGTTGAACGTGTCCTCGTCCCCGACTGACAGGACAGACTTGTACACGGCGGCACGGAGGTCGGCAGGGATGACACTCTCGCCAGCCACATGGGCGCTAAAGCGCTTTTTGGCTTCCTCGATTGTCTCAGCATCACCATAAGAGCCCAGCCTTCCAATGATGAGCGACCTCAACAGTGTGTCCATATGACCTGGAATATCCAAGAAAGGTAATTAGAAACAGCGATTGGGCCATTTTGGGTCAATAGGGACCTTCCTGAATGGCTTTGACTAGGTTAGCCTGAGCAAGATGGCGGCATTTACAAAAATGGCCATGCAACAACCTTACAACAATCAGCGCTCTTAGCGGTTTTCCAAGCAAACATATTTATTAACACCTTTAAAAGCCACCATAAAAGAGTGATCCGTTCAGTACAAATTTCAGCGTTTATGCTTTAGATGATTTCTGCGCCTGAACTGTCTTAGAAGATACAAAATGATATTGTTGCGAGCTCGCACCGGCGCCGGTCAAATGGGCTGCTGGCGTCGCAAGGTCAACAACCTGTGGAGGATTAAGGGTCTCGAACATTCGGGAACCTCCCTGTTCGCTCCAGACAACACGTCGAGTTCCCAGAACCAGGGAACGTTCTGGAAGGTACTCGACCGAGAGGCAGCAGGTATAAAATAGACCCACGAGCGCCGCCCAGTTCAGTTCAATTTGGAGTCCGGATATAGACGCTTCGGGTTATAAATTGTGCCGTGCCGCGTTATAAATAGTGCGACAACCGCGTTACAACCGTGTATTGTGATTCTGTCATTGTGTAAGTGCGCGAATGTGAACAGTGTATGTACTCAAGTGAACGATTGTTAATAAATTATTTACTAAGAACATAAATCGTTACAATATGCATTCGCTCACTCGTCCCCGCAAAGAATTCGTGAACGAACTCATTCAAATTCAAGTCTCCATTATTCATGCACGGCACGATAGCTTCTATCATTTACCTTCTCCAGGTTTGGGTTCCCAGCCAACTTTTTGTCCGATCGGTTTAAACAAATACCGTCCAAACTTCTTAAACTCCTCGCTGTAGTCCGTGTTTGATAAGAGAGCGCCAAGTTTACCGACGCAATTGGCGATGATGCTCCAAACGGTGAAATTGTCTTCGTTCCTCACAGCGGACAACACTTTGAGGATTTGCACGGAACTGGCTTGTCCCGCTTTGACGAGAGCGAACAAATCGTCGACGATTCCAAGCCTGTCGAGAGGTGGGAGAGATTTGTCTTCAATGGAGGGGATCAACTGGTCCAATAACGATTGCGAGTACTGAACTCGGTAGACGCCGTTCGTTCCCGGGTTGAGTTTGACCCAAGCGTCTTCAGGCACGTTGGGGATGGTGATCTGAAAGACGAAAATTATCTTCTTAGGAAGCATCGGCTACGACTGGCAAATACAGAAGAATTTTGAAGGCAGATTTGCATCTTTTACAACTGCTAGTACAACAAAAATAGGACCCAAACTAATCCAAACTAAGCTCATAGGGAACCCTATCAGCCATCACCAACTGCATACTCTTTTCAACAGGAAAATATCATGTCATATCTTATTACTCACGTAGAATAAATAAATAAATAAATGTAACAAGGGCTAGCAAACGACAATTACTTTGGCAGTTCTGGTCTCGAGCACTTCAGAATGGACAACTTCTTCCGCTCTCCCTTTGATTGAAAATGTGAGAGGAACCCACCAGAGTGCGCTGTTGTCAACTGTAAACGAAAAAATACGAGTTTACAACAAGCTCAAAGACCACGAGCGATTGTGGACGAATTACAAAAGCACTCTTTTTCTATATTTGCCCTTTTTGACTAGAAGTTACCAATAGAACCAGTGCAAACGGCAATGAATCAACTCGACCGAGTCTATTGTGTATGTGGTGAAAGAGTACAGATCAACCCGACCGGTCGATTCCCCCAATGAAGACATCAACTCGAACGCTGTAAACAAATCGCTAACAGATTAGCCCAATGATCTAACTGCCAGTTCTCAATATGCCCTTGATTCGGGAGGTAAGGTCGCAACGAGGAACGGCAATCGTGGTTATGAAGTTTCGGCACGTGCGACACCAGGTTTGTATTGAAGCTGGCACATTTGAACTGGCAGTTGAGCTCTCTGTACAGGGTGAAGTTCTCCGATACGATGGCCCTGGCCCACCAACGCTCTTTCTTTCCCGACGAAATCCCTCCAAAATCTGTGCCGTCTCGCTTCTGAGAGAGCTTTTATCGAAGGAGTGTAGAGAGTTTGACACATCGTACTTCGAAGCCATGAGCCCGTATTCCTCTGCCCAGAAGATTCTCGTGTTTATCACCTCTCTGGCAACAATCCTTGGTAATCGGCGTTTAGGCATAGCTACGACGAGTGCACCTTTATTCAAGACGACAGCATCACTGCTGAACACAACATGCTACTTGCACAGGTACATACTTCAAATAATTTCCTCATTTTCCTGGTTTAAATCTGCAGGTCGAGTTGATGCATCCTTATAAGGGTTTAACGGATTAAATCGGTCGAGTTGCTTCACTGCCGTGCAAACAAAATAAAACCAACAAGATTCCTTACGCTCCGAATTGTCGGCGACGAATCTCTCCTGAGTAACGGTCAAAACGCGGTTGGTGCCTTCCTGTTCGGACGCAGTCACTCGAATGACTGGAAAACCCATTTGTCGGGTCCAAGTTGACATGACGGCTCTCACAGGTTTTTTGGAGGCGTCTTCGAGAGCGTCCCACAAGTCTTCGGTGAACGTGTTTTTATACTGGTGACGCGTCAGGTATAAATTCATACCCTTCCGGAAATCCTGAAAGAAAATGAACCTCTTACAGTATTTACAGATTTAGTGAAACCTTTTTCAAATGCATTAAAGCCCCACATTTTAATTCAATTTTAATTCTCTAGTGGAGGGGTGGAAATGGAATGTAGCTGATGATCAGGATTATAAGCAGTAAGCGGCTATACATCGTCGTGAAGCCTGGCTGGGAGGATGGTGCCCACAGGACAAAACAAAGTGGGACTGGGGTCAGAGTCAATGTTGATCAGCCAGCTCTGATGGTCTCACGCCCTTCAAAGGGGTCATTTGGGACCGGTAGCCCTGGAAGGGATGCTTACCTACCCTTCAGGCTCACAGAAATGGTCTACTGACGGATCATTGGTGTACAGGCGGGCTAGCCTTGCCATCATCATCACTGTCTGCGCGCAGGAGATAAATAATCGTGAACTCATTGGCGCCAGAATCATTAACATTCGAACAGCCAGGCAGCATTAAAAGCCATTGTAGTCTTCAAGTTCAACTCAAAGCCGGCCTGGGGAGGTCTGTAATCCATGAAAAGACTCTCAGATAGAAAAATAATGGGCCTCTGGGTACCGGGCCACCAGGGCATTCGAGGGAATGAGGACACCGACTTCCAAGTCAAGGAGGGTTCAGCGTCCACTCCAATTGGTCCTGAACCCAGCTGTGGGACGCCCAAGCATTACCTGAACAGCAGGCCAAATTGTGGAAGCACACTCAGTTGGCTGCATATTGCAGAAGCTCTTCATCTCACTAAATTCGAAAAGGGCAAAGGGCTCTCTGGTCGAAAAGGACCTCAGAATCCTCACGTCCATGTACACTGACCACAGCCATGGGCTAATCAGTCTGGCGACTGCAGCTGGAGTGCTGAGGGGTTGCTTAGCTCTCGTAGCAACTCGACAGCATATCTACCTTGGTAGAGGGTTTCCTAGCCCATCTGGCATTTTAAAAGAGATCTTTGGCTGGATGGTGAGATCTCGCGGGCTCAATATGGGGGCTGCAGTTGAGTCCACGAGATCTCACCCTCCAGGCTCTGCCCTTTGCCCTTGCATTTGAGGGAAATTAGTTCAAACATACTTCGTCGCCGATATATCTGTGCAACATCCTGATGACGGAAGCTCCTTTGTTGTAGGAGATGTCATCGAAGATTTCGTCAATTTCTGAAGGATGGCCAACGGGTACCTAAAATCAAGAGTGGAACGTCAATCAGAGTGGCAAACTAACAATATGAATACCTATTTGGTTCAATAAAGTACCGCAGTTCAGTCAGGCCGCAGCTGAAGTAAAACTACTTACCTCAATAGGATGGCTGTTTTTCAAGCAGTCGAGTTCCAAGGCTCTGATGAAGATGTCTGAAACGAATTGAGTCCAAATGTTGTATTCGGGAAACAGGTGAGCGACGCACAGATTTTCAACGAATGAAGCGTATCCCTCGTTCAACCACAAGTGAGTCCACCATTCCTGCAAATTAACGAAGGAATCACATTTATTGTAGGGAGAATAATTATACGGCGTCAAATCAAATTTTTGATGTAAATTACAAGCAAAAACGGGTTAAGTGGTATCTGACATTTCCTAATCAACCTCATTCCCAGAATCCTTTGCTTATTCCTTCGAAATTTTTACCACTTGCTCGTAGAAATGTTTCTCCTAATTTGCAGAAAACTAAATTCAAGGCGCAAATTTGGAACGAGATTTGAGAATAGGTCAATAAATTTGTCCACACCGCCCCATGCCGAGTCGAGGAACCAGACAATTTCTCAAATCCGGAAAACCGAGGACACACTGCGACGTGACCTCACCCAGGGTAACTCCGAAAAACGTCTCTGTCGCCTGCTGATAACTCAGCTGAAGTAAGTCAAGTCGCCTGTTCAGCCAACACCGAGTCCGAACGAGGCCAGGAGCGGCCAGAGCGGTGCCAGAGTCTAGCCCCTCGCCACTCCCTGCTCAGAAACATCATCCCTGAGGAACTAGAAGAAGGGAAAAGCAAGGTACCGTACCACGGACATACAAGCGTCGCTCGCGATCGCGCAAATCCGGACCTAAAGACTTAGGAGACCCTTCAAGTCGAACCACTTTCCGGTTAGCATTTTAATATTTTGTCCATTCTAGCTGTTGTTACAGTGTTGTGTACCTTGTTGCCTTGTTTTTCCCAACTTCATCGACTCTCTTTCTAAGGACCCTCCTTGGTCAGGTTGTTGGCGTGGGCAACAAGCCATCCACAATAACACAGCTCAACACTGGATACATGGCCTCTTCAATTCATGGCAATGTTCCTCTAACCACTGATTACCACTTACCCCAGTCTACCTTAACAAATGAAAATTCAACACATTCGCCACTTGTTAAGTCTAATGAAAATGGTCTTGAAGAAGGTAACATACCATAGTGACTAGGTTGCCAAACCACTGGTGAGCGAGTTCGTGACCAACGACAACGGCAATCGTCTGTTTGTGAGAGGCTGCGGAATTTTCAGGATCCACCAACAGATAAGCTTGTCGATAAGTGGCCAACCCCCAATTTTCCATGGCGCCTGAAATGAATCAAGAATTAATTTATTGTACTTAATTACTGCCGGTTCTTTAATTTTGAGCACGCCCAAAATTCAAATTGGTTCAGTTGATCTGATATTGATTAGATTTTGAACCTTGTTTTGATTATTATAAGGATTTATACTGAATTGGAAAGACAAGTCTTAAATCTTGGGTGGCCAGTAAAGAGATTTCGGTGTTCGTTTTTCCTTCATCTTGAAGACAAATCAGAATTATCACCTTCTTCAAGGAGGAAACCCCCAATTTTTGTCAGAAATTAGTTGTAGAAACGATATTTTGCTGGGGGAGTAATCAAAAATGAGACGTCCTGCTTATTTTTACCAACTAACGATGGACTCACCAGCCGAGAAATCAGCGATCGCGACCAAATCGATCTTCGGAAGAGGATAAGCGATTTGGAAATAATCTTTGTAATACGGTAGAACTTTGGTGGCGACGTAGAGAGCGAACCGCCCTTGTTCTTTGACTCCGGGTGGAGTGTAGACTCGAACGAGGACTCCGTCTTCAGAAGTGTCTTCAATATGGTCGAAATCACCGACAACGACGGCCACAAGGTAGGTGGACATGACGGGAGTAGGAGAGAATTTGGAGATTTTCTGATCACCGACCACCTCTTCGTTGATGCAGGGCTGCAATAGGAAGGAATAAGTGAGGTTACACCTGTCTTGTTGCTATCTGCAGGTATTCTTTTGAACGTTTATAGCATTTTCACGTCAGATTGGAAGTTTTCCATATCGAATTAAGGCTTTTCACATAAATTATACAAAAATAATGCAAGTCGTAACTAACGGTGGCAATTAGAGGCTTAGATTGAGGCAAACCAATAAAGAATCTTCAAAAGAATGGCATCTAGAAGGGATGGATGGAATGTCTTCTTCATGTTGCGTTGCACGGAGTAGGTATTTTCAGAATCTACGCTTGCGGCGTTCAATAACTAATGTGAAACTGAACCATTTCCGTCATCCTCTGATTTAAATGGAAAAACTATTCAACCATTTGATGAGTAGTAAACCTCCAATTTGGCTTGAAACTGCCAAGATACAAGGAATACAAGAAAAAATCCAGCGTTCCCTATTTTCCTTTTTGGGGACATTTCAGAAAGACCACACAGATTCGCCCCATCCCATAATCATAATCTAGCATTAGTTTCCCAACTGTAACTATTGATATAAGTAAGCTGAGGCAAAATCTCACAGTTTTGACTACCATGTGACCCACTTTCAAGGGAAATGAACGGATTAAATCCAGCTAAGTGCGCCAATCACTACTTCTAGCCGCTCTCCACACCACTTCATCTTTGCTACCACATTGATGGCACTCCTCTTTCCTGCTCCTCCCTGACTCGTGCCCTTGGTGTGCAGCTTGACTCTCAGCTATCATTTTTGGAGCCAACCAGGTTGCTTCTCGGGGTATGCGGGCCCTCGGGTTCCTGAAGCGCCACACACGAATTTTTGCAGGTACCTGCTCTCATCACCATCGCTCCATCGTGATGCCTGTGCTGGAATACGCGTCTACGGTTTGGTGCCCATTCTGCGCGTGGAGCAGATCGAGCGTGTCCACAGGGCGTTCCTTCGGTACCTCGCCTATGAGATTGTTGTTCCTTGTGAGGAGGACGACAACATTGACCTCAGCCTCCGGTTCCGACTGCTAGGACATGCAGACCTGCTTTCCTTCATGACCCTCTCCACAATCGCGTCAATTCTCCACTCTTCCTCTCAACGATTTCGCTCCTGGTCTCCCGGCATGCATCCCGCTCAGCAGCTCCCTTCTTCGTGCCATTTTCGTCGACCAAATATCTTTACCATCGCCCTCTTTGTCACCTGCCTCGCCTCGCCAATATCCTTGCTGACACTCCCCCTCATACTGATTTATTCGCCGCTTTGACCTCATCTCTGAAGACATGTCTTCGTGATTTCGCCCCTCCTTTCTGACTGTGTGTGCATGGATGATTAGAAGTTGTCATGATCTCTTCTCCCACTAAATGGAACTAAAGAAATTACAAAAACCGTTACCATATTCGACAAGACGACTTTATCTTTGGGAGTTTCCAGCGTCACTTCAAAAACAGCTTTCAGAGCGGGTTCGTCCCAGCAGGGGAAGCACCTTCGGGCGTCTGTTGGTTCGAATTGAGTGACAGCCACGTATCTCTGCTCGCCATCATCTCTGAAAAAGATCAAATTACTGATGAGAATGTGTTCAGTATAGTATATTCATGGAGATGAGACGTTTGACGGTTCAAACATAAGATGAAACTTTGGCGTAGATGACAGAAGTTTACAGTTTTGATTGACTCATAGCCAAAATTGTGAATTAATCAGGAAATGTAACTGTTTCAGTGATAATTTCAAAAGAAAGACCACTCACGAAGCAGAGTTGGACCTGTAGAAACCCTTCATCTTGTCGTTGAGCTCACCGGCGAACTCGAAATTCAAATCTGCCTCCACTTTAGGAACTCTCGTCAAAATTGAGCGTGATCGTCTCATCTTCTTGATTCACTTTGACGACTGGTTTGAGGACTTTGCCGCCTTTCAGAGTCAAAACGCAGCTTTTGATCTTCAATTCTAACGAATTCAAGACGATGGTTGACGTTGGAGAGTTGATCTGAAGCAAATTAAGTGAAGAAAAATATTATTATCGTATAAGAGCGACTAGATTCAAAATCCTTAATGTTTATTCGCCGCCTGGTTCCAAAAAAGGCTCTGAAACATCTTAAATTTTGCGCGTACACTCGTATGGCCCCTATATGTGCCCTACATAGTTCCCGCAGGGTATGGGTGAAAATAACATGTATTTTGAAAATTGTCTTTCGAGATTATTGGAAACCCAGGGGTGTAAGGTGGCATTTTCCACTAAATGTCGAACGCTAAATCGATTCAGTTAAGTCAAAAATCGATTGCCACACTCCGGAGTGACGTAATTATGACTTTTGGTTGGTTATTCCTTGAATAATCAACCTATGTTTTTATGCAAACAGTAGATCTCCTTGATTCAGTCCAAAAATTGTTTTGGGGAGTTTCAAGGTGTCTGGATCAAAATTGTTAAATATGGGAATGCTCCGTCCATGCCGATTCTGGAAGTAGAAAATTTTCTAAAAATCTTAAATTTGGGTCATGGGTCCGTTTCCGGTTCTAGTGGGTCCTCAAAAATGTTCAACCCGATTGGACCAAATTTGGGTAGGGTAGGGGTCAAAATATGTATTTCGAAAAATGGATTTTTGAAATTTTTTGAAATCTAGGCGTGTGGGGTATCATTTTCCACTAAATTCTGGACGCTGAATCCAATGAGACAGGTCCCGGAACGATTGGTGCTCTCTGGATGAGGTTATGGGTCAAAAAGGGTGCCTATCTACCCATTTTGAATGTGTTTTCGAGATTTCTGTAACTTAGCCGTGTGGGGTATCATTTTCCACTAAATTTTGGACCCTGGATCGATTAGA
Source organism: Cyrtorhinus lividipennis (assembly GCA_019603395.1). Classification (NCBI taxonomy): domain Eukaryota; kingdom Metazoa; phylum Arthropoda; class Insecta; order Hemiptera; family Miridae; genus Cyrtorhinus; species Cyrtorhinus lividipennis. The sequence goes on from CM034008.1 coordinate 18,107,572, forward strand.
ATGAGCCTCCATACGCCTGGTCCGAGGAATAACCAACCCGGGTGTAAAAATTTACAGCATTTATACTTATTATGCTATTCATATTTTTCTAAATTTCTACCCACGTCATCGACATCGAATATACGCTTTTCCACACGAGCAATTCACCTAAAATGTTAATCGATTCTGGAATTATTTGCAAAATTTGTACTCCTTCAAACAGAGCACATGGCTGGACTAACTAGCTCTACCAGTTCATCCCTTCATCGTTGAAACTAGTCATTATAATGTAAGCACTTCACGTACTTGACATAAAATTATACAGCAGCAAAACAAATACCTCATTGGCAATTACGAACGAATCCCGTTTCCTGAGATAACCTTGACGCCGTTGTCTTATGTAATCGCGTTTTATTTAAACAGAGAAATAACGAGTAAGGGGTATTAGAGAAGCTATTGTTCAGCAAGATATGACTTTAACTCAAATAAAGAT
>CM034008.1:18108053-18127931 GCA_019603395.1 Cyrtorhinus lividipennis
TGAATAATCAACCTAGGTTTTAATGCAACAGGTCAACCTCTCCGATTCGGCCCAAAAATTTTATCCGGACGTTTTAAGGTGTCCGGGCTTTTTTTGGTGGTTGAACATTTTCTAAAAAAAATTTGGATCAGGGATCTGTTCCTGGTCTAAGTCGGTCCTCGAAACTTTTCAGCCCGATCGGACCAAATTTGGGGAAAGGTAGGGGTCAAAATATGTATTTCGAAAAATGGATTTTCGAGATTTCGGGCAATTTAGGCGTGTGGGGTATCATTTTCCACTGAATTTTAGACGCTGAATCCAATGAAATGAGTCCCGGTGCGATTGACACCCTCTGGATGAGGTTATGGGTCAAAATTGGTATTTATCTACCCATTTTGAATGTGTGGTTTTGAGATTTCTGGTACCTAGGCGTGTGGGGTATCATTTTCCACTAAATTTTGGACGCTGAATCGATTGGAATTGTTCCGAAACCCACCACACCCACTGTTTCCATTTTCCCCATATTGGTCACAAGAGTCACATCCCTGGTCAGAACAACCCTGTGAGAGAATTTGCAGCGTTTTTACATCTTCTGTTTGCCTTCAAAGCAACACGCAGTGTTTGAGCACATTTTGGTGAACCGTTCATGGTTATCTGCGTACTCTGATAACCCTTAACAACCCCCAGGATATCTTCTATTAGAGTGTTGCGTGATTTGAATCAATGAAATAATGCTAATTCGTCCCCTGAAATGAATTATTCCCAAAAAACCTTTGTTTTTGAACAAAGAATGCTTATGAGTGTCATCATTTGATTGATTGAGAAAAATTTGCGGAGATTTATTCGGAAATGTACCTGTTCATGCCCAAACCTTGTTTATGGTCGATTGGTGAACACTTTGGATGTATTGGGCTGTTTCTTCTTACACCAGAAGGTCCTGTCGTTTGTGAGAATGATTTAGTACAAAGATTGTGAAGTCGGTTATTCAACTGCTAGGTGCATACCCCACGTCCTTCAATGCAGGGGTCTCCGTACGTAGGGCTTTTGTCTGATCGGAATTTAGATAGATGAATCTCGGCCGAACCATTTCTCCGGCATCGCCTCCTGATCGACCCTCGATCCATTACAAAACAATTACTGATCGAACACCTCTCACCCGAAGGAGGACGACATCCACGTCAGAGGTTCTTCAAAATACGTTCTTAATCAGAAGTAATGATTTGTAAGTGAAAGGAACGCGGATGATTAGGGTGGTATAGAGCCGGTAAGTCCCTCCCAGAAGGAGAAGGTTAACGATCGGCAATGGCATATCAATCAAACGCGTCCAACTAATCAACGATAAAAAAAAGTCGTCCGAAGCTTCATGTCCGCGCTGGTCGTCCGCCCGGTCGTTTTCCTTCTTCGCACGTGAAATATGGCGACCGTCATGTGCCGGCCGTCGGCAAGCCCAACTCGAACAATCAATCAGTCTTCAATCAACTCACGCGTCACTGATGACTCCGCCTTTACCGACTGCCCACTTGATGAACTTGATGAACCAACGGTGGTGAACTGGATACCCACACGGGAGTCATACGTGGGTACACAAGCTGTCCAACTGATATTCTTTTAAAAACAATTGCGAGTTCCTACCCTAATCACATAATATAATATACAATCGCAAGAATCGCGAAAAGATGATAGTTGGATGATAAATTTATTGTTGACTGCCTAGATAGTGGGAATCAGAATTTGGAACCCTAAAAAAATCCGCAAATTTGAGGCTCAGCTGTTATATTTTGCAGTCTTCCATAATTAATTTGGTTTATTTGCCTGTCAAATACAATACAGCTTCAAACTTGGCTTTGTGTTTCAAGATGTTTAGATCTGTTATACGCATTTTACTGCATATTTGAAATTTGCCCAGTTGCCACAAATGGAGTGGTTTTGAAAATTTATTCCGAGATTTCGTGTACCTACGGGTGTAAGTTATCCTTTTTACTGATATTTGAACGCTGAATTAATTTTGATAGGTCCCAGACTAATTGGTGCCCACTGGGGGTCGGTATGGGTCAAATGTGTAACCTCTCTAATTCGAAAGTGGGGTTTTGAGATTTTCGGATACCTAGGCGTGTCGGGTATCATTTAAACAATAAACTAACAATGAAGAAAAAAATGATGCCAGACCACTCCATGAATGTGGCTAGTGACTGCGGTCTTTCGCCTTTTCCTCAAAATGTAAGTGATGTGAGCTGGGATTTTTAAAATTTTCCGAGCCCTCTAAAAAATTAACAAATGAGAACAGATGAGTCTGGTCAGAACCAAGTTCCAAGAAGGACTAGCAATTATTCCAGGTCTTCAACCTTGAGCCTCTCCTCCTAATACAAATAATGTGAGCAAAGGTTTCTCAAAATTCCCAACCCTCCAGATGTTTACAAATGTGGTGACAAGTGGCTGGACGTTTTTGGCAAGTAGAAGACAATTTTCTAAAAATTTGACATCTTTCAGGCTTTAGCTGGTCCTCGAATCTCATTCAGCCAAAATTCAGGGAGGGAATGGGTGAAAATGTGTTTTTTGAATCTCCGTTTTCAGGATTTTTGGGAACCAGACATGTGGGGTATCATACATAAATTTTGCTGAATTGGGAGGGATTCCAGACGCTAATCTCCGGATGAGGGTCAAAGTAGGTATTTTGAAAATGCATTTCTGAGTTAATTCCTAAATGTATAGGTAGGTATTATTATTATTAATTACTCCGACCAACCCCTGATATATATCGTACTTTTCCAGACCTGCAATGATACACTGTTCTGTAATTATTTGCAGCGTTTTATTTCCTACACATGTTTTACATCGGCTTGGCTCATGATGTTCACAGGTACTATAAGCTTATAGGGGTTCTAGGTTTGAATATATTCCCTGCAACAATAAAACAATGCGATTTACGTGGTGTGTATGTATTTGACACTGATGGAGAACACTGGTAAAACAGGATGATCATGAGAATAAAAGACAACGAGGACGGGGAACTGCTCAACAACAACCGATGAACTGTCTAGGCGTAACATCATTTGATCATTTGATTCCGTGTGTTTGGTAAAAGACAATAATTTATAATTGTGGGTCACAATATCAACGATTTTGGCAAAATAAATGAAAAGCTAGTCGACCTTCTGCCTTCAGCCTTCGGTAGTCCACCTGTAGAATGAAAGTAGTAAGCGTAATCCTGACATATCCCCATATGGGACCCACTCATCTATACGTTCGGTGGTCGCCGATACAAATGAGTGTACATTAATCTCGACGTGGTCCAACAACAGGTCGCTTGACGTCTCTTTGAGAAAGTCGTGAAGAATTGTCCTGTCAGATCGTCCATTCTCTCTTGAATAGTCGTCCATTTCGTGGGACACCCCAACGCTGGAATCTTTCCTGCAGTCTTTTAGGTTCACCAATCAAAAGGTTTTCGTCGTGTTGTGACTTCTCGTTACAAAGACATGATCACAACCGCGCATTTTTCAACTCGATCGCATTGGTAGATGGTTTTTGTAGAGGAGTAAGGTTGTGGGATTCCATACCTGGCTCTTCATGGGATTTAATCCTCTTAGTTAGTTTATTTCATTAAGAAACACAAAATACATGGCGACAATACTCTGTAACATCCATGTTACGCGTACTAATTACAGTTCATAATGTAATTCATTTCATTATTATTAATAAAATCCCAAAAATATTAACCCTCACTATTTTCGTCATTGAAATTCCTTTTTAATGAATGGGGTCGACAGGAGAAGTATGTATGTTACAGTGTGTACTGGAGTGTGTTCCAGGAATACAAATTTTGAATGTTTACTGCTCTGCCTCAACTTTTGCATTTTTGATATACAGCGTACCGAGGGTTAATCTTTCAAAAGCATGATTGCCCTAATGGAAAGATTGACCATTACCTTTAGCAACACATTGTACTACTATCACATCGGGGTCGCCATCTTTTGTAATTCTTTCGTTAGGGAAAGTGGTAGATCCTAGGCATCCTAGGGATCTCGCTAGATACCAGGAGAGTAATGTCCCTCATGGTCAAGCCCGACAGCGCAAGTGAATTCAGCTTTTATTGATCACTTTGGGCTGAGCCTCGTCCCTTGTCGTATTCAACCAGATATCATCTGCCAAAACTTTTGCAAATCACAATATAGGAGTACTGAACACGACATGGTATAAATGTACACTCTTAGAACAGAAAATCTGATAGAAAAACCCCTATCACTATTACCGACCTTCTTCTCCTTCCTCAACAGACCTTCTTCTTCGTCTTCAATGTTGTAACGCCGTTGTACGCAACTTTCTGCGTTCGAAAATCAAATCTTTTTGATCTCGAGCGCAGGAAACCGAATGCAAGACTAATTTCTAAATCAAGAACTCTTTAAAAAGAACTAACTTCGGACATTTATACATTTTCGGGAGGCTTATAGGTGAGTGATCAAATAAGATTTAGAATCAAAGGATCAATGACTAGTATCAGTTAGGCTATAATATTAGCGCTATTTACCTCATTTTCGAACTTCACTCGACCCCTCTCCCCAACCGGCCACAAACCTTTTAGCTCTTGCTAAATTCTTGTACAAATTGTATCAAAAAGATCTGAAATCCATGAATTTTGAAGCTGAATTTTCCTAGAGAGGGTCCCATAACCCCCTGTGTATACTAATTTGAAAATAGCTTAAAAAACTACGAATTTTAGAGCTAGAATGTCAAAAATTCCGGGGTCCTCCCCTATAACATTATGGCCCGAGTACGTTTGAATGAATAATGCCCAAAAAAACGTAGAAATCGCCTTATAAATATAATTTGTCTAGTTGAAGTTGTTATGTATGTGTTCAGTCTACATAACACTTTTCAAAAAATTATAAAAATACGAATTTCTGCATCTTATTTGCTTTCACTCTTCCACGTTTCGATTCGTCTGTTCATTTTTCCCATGGACTTGTATCACCAAGACTGATGTCATGGTTGCTAGATTGCCTGTCGTTTTTGTTTCAATTCTCGGGTCGGTTTTCTTATCATTTCCATTTCATATTTTGTTTGTGTTCTGTTGCCAGATGGTGAATTGTTTTCAATTCCGTAAATACCAGAGTTGGTGGTTCTTGCACGGCACTTGAGATTTGAATTCTCTGTCACCCCTTCATACTGCTCTCATGGCTCCCAGCCTGCGCTGAGGGAGGAGTTGTCAGTTCTCAATTTCTGAGGTTTCGTTGCAATCCAGCAAGACCGCCCGAGAACGGAATAAATTCATTCGAACGAGCCTCCGAAAACCTTCAGAATGAGTCAAAAGAGGTGCAATAAATTGGCAGAAAAAAAATTGCGGCTCAATTAGGGAAATAAAGACGAAAATGCTTTTAAAAAAAGGCTGAACGTAGAGAACTCATGTAAATGCAGTTGGGTAGCAGCCCTGAGCAATCAGTGGGAATAGGAGGGTAGCTCGGAACAACCCCCTCCCGTTCCGCACACCCAGCGGGATTCACCCTCTCCATCCCGCATCACCATTATCATCGACTGGGTGCGGCTGGTAGCCTCCTCTTTTGCACAATGATCAAAGCGAACTGAAGATCGGGTTAGCCGCACAACGTTCGCCCCACCACCGACGAGGATAATCCTGCCGGGCCACCGAACTCTGATCCAATTGCTGCGAGAAGAGAGAAAAAGAAACGGGACTGTGGGAATCCTCGGTGATGGGGAGAATCCAAATCTCATTCTTTCTTTTTTTTGTTCTTCATCAGAGGCGAACGTGAACGTTAAGAAGGGATCGCTCACTCAAACCATCAATCCTTCGAAAATGAACGGACCATATTCAATTTGAAATCAATGGAGTCCAGACCTACGCAGGCAGATGCCTCCACCCAGCAATTCAGCATTACTTCATCCAAATTAAGTCAGCATCTGCTGCTGGTATATGCGTTTGGTATAGAAAGAACCTACAGTGCAGTTACACTATAGAGTATACTGCAAACGTACGTAGATGAACGTAGAGTAAATTAGAATTTTTTTCATGGTGTATCACTGGATCTCTGCCACTTATCCATCCTTACTGTACCATCTGTATCTTTGTGTTCACTTGCATTGAAAACGCTGTAAATTCTATCTTATGGGTTGATTATTCCTTGGATCAGGAGCATGGAGACTCATTCTAATCAATTCAGCGTCCAAAATTTAGTCGAAAATAATACCCTACATGCCTAGATCGCCAAAAATCTCGAAAACCCACTTTTCGAAGTGCACATTTTGACCCCTCTTCTCCCTTCAACCCAAATTTGGTCTGATCGGGTTTCAAGGAATAACCAGCCAAAACGTTTGTTCAACAAAAATCAATCTTCTCCTTCTTCTTTTTCTGTTTCTTCTTCTTCTTCTTCTTCTTCTTCTTCTTCTTCTTCCTAGACGTGTGAACCACAATGAGAAGTTGATTATTATGGGTAGTCCATATTGATAGATTAATGGATTTCTAACAAATTCGCCACCGTTCTGACTTGAAATTTTATTCTTTGACTAGAAGGATTTCAGAGATTCTTACCTATATAAGATACTTCAATTTTGGATAGTGAATCGATTGAAATGAGCCCCACATTGGGTGTTTAACGCTACAATGATCTCTTTATTATAGATATTATCTAGTATTAAGCGGCATATACTGTAGGTCCAAAAATGATCTCCTAGGTAGTTAATGTATAAGGGTTAGTTCTGTTAGGCAAAGTAACTGCATTAGAGAAAAGGTCGATTTTAACCAACATATTTGGTGCGGTGGGCGAGCTCTTTCAACGTGGGTCATGTCATTTTCAACCCAAATAATAATTTAAGGGAGACGTCATTGTCAAGACAAATAATAATTTGGTTTGACGTCTCTCTATAATGTACTTTGATGTTTCACCTGGTAAAAATAAGAGGGCTAAGTGTAGCACTCATAACAGTACTCTTTTCGGTCATAAACTTGTGTGTACACCGTAATAACAGTGGTGGTGAGGATGTATTATTGTGGTTCTTGCCATGAAGCAAACAAAATTCTCATTGAAGTTAAATTATTTTTAAAATCCGTAGTAAGTAGGTACAAGGGATGGTTTTTGGCTTCACATATTCCTTATTTCACGTTTAATGAAAAGATAAAGCCCCAAGAACACACCTAGTACCTAAATACATAAATCGGTTAGTCTGTCAATCGATTTTAAGGCTTTCGGCTGGAATATCGTTGATCCATCCATTCCATTGTTCTTCGCACTCGGCGATTTCAGCCGATCTTCCGTTTCTTCAACTGAGTTAGCGAGTCTTAATCTCTAGCGGTTTGGTCATCTTGATCTGTGTTCGAAGAGTTACACTGATAGATTAATTTGATATCCGATTTCCCTTACTGACGTTTTGAAGTAGTTTGAATAGTTCAATAGTTCTATTCATAGGCAATTTAATTGAAGGAATATGGTAAAAAACAAATAACTGCGCGACAAACTGAACGATCTTAGACAGGCTGGTTAGGTAGATCAATTTGAGGTGTGCCTTTTGGTTTCACATCAGGATTTGTAGCGTTTTAGGCGCACCTCTCGATTGTATTACGGAAAGATCTAAACAAGAAACGACAATCAAGGCCAGTTGATAGTTATTGAGCTGCTGCAAATGCTTTTCAACTGAAACGTTGCGTATTTAAGTTACAAATCTACATCAAGGTGAAGGGAGCACGCATGAAACCTCCCATTCATATTGTGTCAAGAAAGGCGATGTACCCGAAGCCTCCTGTCTCAACCAGACGTGCCATCGAAACGTAGGCTCCAAGCCTCCAATTTCAACCTAAATAACATATTAGACTTGAGCGCAGAACGAGAATGGGCTCTTCTTCAGCTGTTTTCAGCTAGCTCCTGAGATGGTGGGGAATTGTTTTGTGCAGGACAATCCCGATTCTAGGCAGGTTAGCAAGTTTTTTTGATTACTTGGCCAAAACTTACATCGACAGCCAATGTGGTTCCTTCCCGCCATCTAAAGTGAGTAAAGGTGACGCTCATGGTTCATAACCTTTTCCTGTGCTTGTGGTTTAAAATTAGGTTGGAAGAAATTTGAACGATCTTCCTATCCCTTTGAAATGTAGCGGGGACAAAAAACGTCAACGTGTCCCTAAATTTATAGTTTTTTCTAAAACTAGTTCGTCGCCGTCGGTACTATACTTGCAACCGATGGCAAACGGAAGACCAACTCAAGTGTCCTATTTGGACGTACACAGTCTCATTAGCGAAGGACGCCAGGGAAAATATTACCTCGAAGGTATGCTTCACGTTCGATCGCCTCCTAAAGAACACACGCCCATCCTTCTATAAGAAACTGGCCTTTCTAATTGCCTTATGTTCTTTTTCGTTTAATCCACCCAACGAAACAGTCGACGGCTGCGTTGTACAGAGGACTAGTAGATTTATGAGGGTCTTCTCAACACTTGGGCCTTCAATAGGCTCCTCTCTTAGTGGCTGTCAATTATTGAAAGTCCGGTAGTTTATTTACTTAGCGGTGTAGAAGACGGTGGATGAAACAAAGCTTCTCTTTTGACTTGTTGCTCTTTGAACGGTCGATCGTAAACCAGAAGTCCCAAAAGGAGAATGAGGTATCGCCTTGTTGGGTCTAATAGCTGCCAATAAACTCCGGGAGCATTTTCTCGAGGAAGAAATAGCGTTCTTCTTTAGGGTATTTGGTTTCATGTAAATTTCTTCATATCGCAAATCTCTTAGAGGCTCCGTTAGATCGTGATTACCTTTTTGGAATAAATTAACCGCATTCGTGGAATTTGAGTACTCTACATGTGTTGGGTCGATCTTGTAACATCGTGCCTAGTAGCTCGAAGGCTCACGAGACATGAGGGTGAACAAACGACAAGGTTTTGAATAACGCATGAGACCCTAAACACGTATCACAATATTGGATTTGAAGGACGCCGTTTGATTGGCAAGTGGCGACCCTTTGCTCGGTGGTCCGTTCTATCTACAGAGGATTACCATGCGCTCAACATGATGTGAGCAACTATTGTCGACATAGGGGGTGGGGGTGGCTTTCTTTTGTTGATACGAGTCGAATTGTAGCCCAGTGGACCCCGCATCGACACCCCCGTCAGTAGATCCGACCAAATCGTGAGGGTGTACATGTGTAGCCTGGGATGATCCCTTTAAAAGAGGGGATGAAGGATGAACTTCGAGCTGACGACTAACATCAATAGAAGTGTGTATTTAGTTTTTCATTACGTTTTGTCGCAACTGCTGCGAATAGTGATGGTTTCTATCCCACCACACTAATCTGCAGTGACTAATGTCACGACCATCACACTGTTCAAGTTGTTCATCAGCTGCATCGTGGTTTCTTCGCCTTTATTAATAAGTTTATGGCAATATGGAGACTACCGATCGCATCTTACCTTCAATAACACTTCTTAATCTCTAAAGCCATCGACGAGCAACGTCCAAATCTGTACCTACAGCCATCCAAGCTCAATTTAGTATATTTTCAGCCCATTGCGGTGGCCAAAAGTCTTTCATATGTCCCAAATTCATTTTGGAGCACGCCAAATGAGTATAAATGTGCTCCCTAGGGCTGTTCGCCCTTGCTGCAACGTTTTTGGTTGGTTATTCCTTGAATAAATCAACCTATGTTTTCTTGCAAAAAGTCAATCTCTCCGATTCGGCCCAAAATTTTTTTCTGCCTGTTTCAAGGTTGGACCTTTTGCATGAAAACATAGGATGATTATTCAAGGAATAACCAACCAAAAGCGGTGGCCAAAAGTCTTTCATTATGTCCGAAATTCATTTGGGAGCACACCAAAGGAGTATAAATGTGCTCCTTACATAGTGCTGTTAGCCCTTGCTGCATCATTTTTGACACTAGAGAGGAGTGTGCAGTGACGTTAGCATTTCTATGCGGATATCATAGAACGACAGGTTCTCATCATACCCGGACTCCTTTGATATTGATGTAGGTATGCCACTCCACCTTGAGTAGGACATACTATAAACCTATCCCTCCCCAAATTTGTGATTGCGGCCATTAGGTTCTTCTGGCAGCAATGAAATCGGAATCCGTCTGTATTACCTTAGGAAATATCCCATTTCTTATTATATTTAGCAATCTGAGACTAGATTGGAAAATGTGGCTACGATGGTGTACCGAATGTGGTGAAATTCTTGCTGCACCAAAAAAACTGTCATGAGCCTACAAAAACAGGTGCAATTCATGAACAATAGCCTTCCATGAGTGTAAGACGTAAGCTTTGTATCCTATCAATATTTGTCTATCGACCCATGTTATTAATACAATGATCCGTTCACCGTCGATCGAACTCTGTCGTAATAACCCACTAGATCGGTATCGTAGAGGGGGTCAGCCGTCAACCTGTTCGTTTGTAAGGGCGTATTTTGAAGCACAATGAGCGCTCAGAGACACCTGTGCCGTCAACAATGATACCCCTCCTCGCCCGGACCCTCGAATCATTTTATTCCAAGCTATCACCGCGGCAAACCAACTGGAAATAAACTGTTACGACCGTTTAAGTCTTTCCGAAACCACCAGATGTTTGATTGTCTGTACAATCGAGCTCTTAATTTTGAATCGTCAGTTTTTGAATGCCTTTGCGTCCCGTTTGATGGGGTTGTCGTGATGAGCCCCTTCTTCCCGTATTCAAGTATAGCAGTAGGTAGGTTTACTTCTCTAATAACCGTTGATTTGTCAGGTCCAGGCTTTCTTTCTGGAACGTTTTACAATGATGTCATAACTTAGATGGGAACAGCCAAATGAATTGTATGTATGTGCCTGGATCGTTATATTTACATTTATATTCCAACTTATTTCTTGGAAGCTACAAGCAACCGGAACTTCATGGGCCAGATATTGAACTCCCATTGCTAGTATCATATTTGAGAAGTAAGGAATAATAAATTCTCGAATAAGTTGTGTTGTGCCGTCTTAGTCTGTACTCCAATCTCCAAGCAGTTGGTAGCTCTGTTGGTTCCAGTCTGGCCTTGCTGAGAGCTTTCCCACCTGTACTAAAGTTCCATAGACGTACAGTTTTAATATAAACCTACTTAGCTAATTCGCCAATACCATCCTACCATAATTCCATTCAAACCATCGAAAAATTAATTCAAAATTTGAACCTTCTGAACATAATATTAAACTTGCTCAGCTATCAACACTCATCCCATACCCTGGCAACCACCATCTGAGTTAGGTTAGGAGAGTCTCACTCTCACTGAGTCACAGCTTTTTAGTATCGCATTCTCAGCGCTCCTAGTGACTGTGAGAGGAAGTTCACACCAACTCAAGATAGCGCCTAATTTTTGAAACATTAAGTACCTGCTATCACTGAGGAAATTGGGGGAAGAAAAGTGTACTACGTTTTTCCTAGCATTTCACCGCTTACCAAAGCTGCTACATATATGCTATATTCAAAGAGAACATTTTTTTTCGTTACATTTTGCAACTTCTTGAACAGATAGTTTTCTTGCCTGTCGTTAATACCTGTTGTACCTGAAAATTGTATCTGACAATCTTAACCTTTTTGTGGGTTGTAATCAATTGTCTGGGATGCCTCATCTTCCTTGATATCCCTATATATCATACCTTTTGTCCTTCTCCCACGTTTGCAGCCAGAATTTGACTGGTATTGTACCTATTCCTCAAATAGTACTGGATAGCTCGAAATTATGAGTGATGTGAGACATTTTTATGTTGGTGGGGTGGGGTCACACTTCCTTCTAGGGACGAGGATCAATGGTCGATGTTTGCAGGAAGATGGTGAAGGACCAATACTCGATGTTTTCACCATCGATGTTGAGTGTTTAATATTTTTCGATTATTGATGGTTGTAGTCGATGTTAATATCGACGTTAAAGGGACAATAAATGGGGAAAAACGCCATAATTTAGAATCAAATAATGACATCAACTGGAGATCTCTAGGACCAATAGAGAGGAAGTCGTGGAGGGGGAGGGGGTCTCCAAAATTAAATACACACATATTTCTTTGGAATTTTTTTCTTTTTTTAAATACAGTGGTTCGTAGGTATGTATTATAGACAAGTAAATATTTATAAACGATTGATTTATCCAGAGAACAATAAACCTTTGAGTAATAATGTGAGTATTCATTATACCTACCCTGTAAAAGCGTGAAAACATCGCACTGCGAGAATACAAGGGGCGCAACTCCAAAAATGACAGTTTTTAGTTAGGCCCGTTGTGTGATACTCCAAGACCAGCTCTACGCGCCGCTCTAACAGGCTTATTGCTATCTGCTCTGGTTGCCGCTAGACAGCAGGATAAGTCTCTTTCATTTTGGAAAAAATGGGTGGGAGGTTGCCTCACAAGGGGCGCATTTGACTTGTGTCCTTTGTAACCTTGTGTTTTTTGTAAGTTGTGGCTATTATAACCTTGGAGGTAAGTAAAAGTATCTAGTTAAGCCCTTTGTAACCTAAGATGTGGCTGTTATAACTTTGGAGGTAAGTAAAAGTATCTAGTTAAGCCCTTTGTAATATCTTCAGCCAATAATAATTATTTTTACTGCTCACCATCTTTCTGCAACCCATGTTAGTTTCCATTTATTAATACATATTACAATATATTTGTTTGTTTTTCAGGATTTTTTTTTTATAGGTTTTAAGGTTTTTTTAAAAATTAGTAAGTCATATTAATTTTCTAATTTGATTTCGAATGATAACAATTGAGGTTGGTGCTGACGTCCCTTTATGTTTTGATGAGTTTTATTTTATTTTGCAGTCATGCCACTAAGATCAAAAGCTTTGTTGAATCTACTACCCAAAGTCGATTGCTACTCAAAAGATGGAGAGATTTGGATGTCGCTTCCTGCCAATATTGAAACTGGATCCATCATAGGTTCAGCAGATTTCAAGGATTTAGATGTCGCACTAACACTAACCTTACTGAAGAACCAGGGAGTGCAAGAAGTGAAGGGACAGAGTGGCTCTTGGCAGACAGAAAGTCTGATCAAAAGCCCTGAACCAAATGAGGCTCCTATGGACCCGAGCTGTGAAATTGAGGAAGTGCCTGAACTTTCAGCACAGAATGATCCCGACAGACGTGACGCTGATCCTGAATTTAGCCTTGTGAATCAGGGAAATACTAACTTGAATGGAGATCCAATGATGGAAAGTAAATCCCTGCTGGTGAAGCCATTTTGTGAAGTCCAATTGTCACCTGCTGTTGTAGCAAATAGCGTTCATGATGATTCTTCACCAGACTTCCTAGCAGAAGCTGGAATCAATAGTGATGATTCTGTGGGTGATCCATGCTACTCACCAATGAGCGAGGAATATGACGATTGGGATGGCGACTATGAAAATAATTATCACCCTCCGCCAAGAGTGGGCCAATATTTACTCCTGCCCAGTATGCGCAAATTATTCGGGATTCCAAGAAAAATGCGCCGTTCTTCGACGTGAATGAGCTCTGCCACAGCGATTTCTTTGATATCCAGTCTTGGACAAACCACCTTGGAAACAATTTTACCACAAATACTGAGGGAACTACTATACATTTCACTGACATCAAAGTTTTCAAACTCTCAAAGGAGGACATGGAATCGGTTCAATACAAAACATCTTACGAGGATGCATCTTTCGGTACAATTCGTTTCAAGAAATCGAAGAGACAGACAAGTAATAATAAAGATCTAAGCGAAGCCACTGCTCAATTGAGACCAGCCTATAAGCAACAACCAAAGGTGGCTGAAAAGAAGAAGAAAGAGTTGATGAAACTGTTTGACAAGAATATAATACCTAAAACGTACTACGGGTTTTATGGTAATCTGTGAGTTACCAACGAACATAATTATTTTCAGGTACTTGAAGAATTATTAATATTTGGTATTCGTTCTTTTTTTTTTTTTATAAAATTATGATGTGACACAAGGTGTGTCCTTGAATTTGAGTTCCTTAAATTTGTATTGTTAAGTTACCTACTAGCCAAATTTCTAAAGGTATACCCCTGTTTGTCTTTCTTCACTCATAATAACGGTTGAGACTGACTAAGTATTATGTACTAGTGTGATTACGTGCGACTGCAATAATAATATTGTATTGACTCCAATTGAGTCCAAGAGTGACTTATACTACTGTGATTATGTGCGATTGAAATTACCTATAGCAATTAAGTTTGCAGTAAACGATTGTGATTCCACTACTTGCCTATATAGAAGGAAAATCTGCTGTTATTAAACAATTTATATTAATGAGGCCTAATTTTACTATTAATACAGTTCCCTCTCACGATTGAAATCCACAACTACTATTCAACTGCCCATATTTTTCATGATTTCATATCGAGAGAAAATGAATTATCCATCCTTGGTTCTAAACCGTCCAAAAGTGCAGCGATTCATCGTCATTAAGAGTAGATTCTACTACTGAATCAGTAGAATGTTATCTACTCTACATCTGGTGTAGCCACGCACAAGGGGCGTAACTCACAAAAATTTAGTGAATTTTTTTTTTTAAATTTTATTCATGAGAAAAAATTTGAAAAGCCCAGATCAATTTCCGGAGCTGCTGAATTTTCCTATCAAATGCAGAAAAAACCAAGGATCTATGTAGTGTAGACGAGTCGGAACAGCATTTTGAAATAGGTCAAAAACTTTAAATGCGTTTTACCGGAAATGATGATTTCGGAGTTGCGCCCCTTGTATTCTCGCAGTGCGACATCAATGGCGGTCAGCCGATGTTTTCCGATTATCGATATTACCTTCCGATGGAGGCATTGATGGAGAACATCGAAAATCGATTGTTCAATGCCCATCCACACGTCCTTCCAGGTCGGGACATTAAACTGGAAACATCGATGTTAACATCGATGCTGACATGGGTTGCCCTACATCGATGGTGAAAAACATCGTTCATTCAACCGTCGATATTTTTCGATATTGACGTTTTAAAAACCCAACATCAATATTGAAATCGATTAAAAAATAAAAAAAAAAAACATCGAAATTTGCAGTGTAAGTCCAACGGTTTATTATTTTCTGTATAGTCTATTGGGCGCCATCCCTTTGAACATCTTTTATGTAATGAATTCATTGAAACATGGACTCCGTGTGATCAGCGACCGTGAATGTTTGTGTGCAGCAATCCTTTGCTCAGTATCAGGAAAGGGGTAAAATATTTGAAACTCAGCGCATCTTCGTTGTTTGTTTAACTTCATCTGGCAGTGAAAGTTCGGAGAAAGCAGATGAATTTTGATTAAATTCATCGTATCAGTATCAACTGCAGGTTGATAGCAGTGATAATGACGTCCCCACATTGCGAGCAGCTCCCCAAAACACCCTAAACGAACTAAAGTCCTTTTCAGCATCAGAACTAAACCAAATCTTGGAACGTTTTCAACATATTTAGTGATTTGTAGTGAATAATGACGTTTTCCATGCAGAGGACTACCGCTTGGAACTCAACATCTGACGATTTTTAGTTTTTTGGCCAGGAGTGAACCTCTTGGTGCACTTCCATCAACTATTATCCCTCCATGATCAAGTTGTAGTGAAGTGACGTGTAAATTGGTGTTAGGGGAGGTATTTACATTATTACAAAAAAAAGTTGCAGCCCTCTGAAACAGCAGGAAGCTCAGGTGCCTGGCGAGGGCGTGCGTTCCAATCGGCAGATGAAGGAAATCGACACCTGGTTGAGTGGAAATGAACTCAGGAGGCGCCGGCTTTCAACGACCCTCATTTATAAAACAAACTTCGATACAAATTGAAATCTTCAACAAAAAAAAGTCGGGAATATAAATCGATAATAAAAAAAAACGGACCGTAAGAGGTTGGTGGTTGTAACTCAACAAGATATACAACCTGAAGGCCTCCAGGACACGCCCCCGGCGGCCTGATGAGCCAATTAACAGCAACTTTCGAGACCCCCAATTACCCCTTCAAGGCACAAGCGGGTCTGTATCAACATTCTCTGTTCTCTGAATCCAATTTGAAATGCGACCCCATTCGGTCAGGGTCGGTGTGTCCCTGGGTAGGACGGTTTGGCCATGAGCGCCATAATGCTCTTATAATATCAAAATCCAACGGTGTAACACATTACAGAAGTCTTCAGCTACAATGGCATTTTCCTAAATTTATATCTTTTATAATTATTTTAAGTCCTTTTTGAGTAATAACTAAAACAGACTAGAGATCGACAATGGAACAGAAACGCCTGGGAGGTTTTATGCTCGTTTCGAGGCAACATAACCTGTTTTAAGTCATGTTTTACGATGACACCCCATTGTTTTTATTTTTCTGGAATTTCCAGGATTTTAGTTGGTTATTCCTTGAATTTTCATGGAGAAAGTTAATCTCTCCGATTCGGCACACAATTTTTTTCTGGGCGTTTTAAGGTGTTTAGATCAAAATAAGCAAATATCGGCCGCCGTCCACGCCGACTTTTGTAGTAGAAAATTTTCTAAAAATCTGAAATTTTCGTCAGGGACCCGTTTCTGGCTCTAATTGGCCCTTGAAAGTTTTCAGCTCGATCGGACCAAATTTGGGGGGTAGGGGTCAAAATGTGTACGTTAAAAAATGGATTTTCGGCAATCTAGGCGTGTGGGGTATCATTTTCGACCAAATTTTGTACGCTTAATCCAATGAGACGGCTCCCGGGACGATTAGAGCTCACCGGAAGAGGTAATGGGTCGAAATGGGTATCATATACCCATTTTGAATATGTGTTTTCAAGATTTCTGGTACCTAGGCGTGTGGAGTATCATTTTCCACTGAATTTTGGACGCTGAATCGGTTCGAAATAGTCTCCATGCTGCTTGTCCGAGGAATAACCAATCCCCGTGAAAGAATTTGTAGCGTTTTTTAACTGTATTTATTTTTCATATACAAGCCACAATTTTATTTAGTGAGACATTTAATTCTCAATGAATCGGGAAAAGGCTAGTTGTTTGAACTGTTCACAATATTTGAATAAAATAATCATAAATAATCTCATCTCAAATGCATGAATTTTTATTCTATCCTCCCTTTCTCCTTCGGAGTGATAATTTTCACTGATGGAAGAGTTATTACTATTTGACTATTTCGGGGTTGCGCAACTGCGTGCTCACTGAGCCGGTTGCGCGCAATAAAAAGTGATTGAGTGATCTTATTTTCATGAAATTTTGGATACGATCCAAATCTGTAGTAGGAAATTTGGGTTCTCATTCAAGATAAGAATGTTAGTGTCAATTGTTGCTGTTGCGCGGGTTGCGCAAATGTGATAAAAGAAGAAGAAACCCTTGCAAAATATATGAAGATTAAAAAAATTTTCTTTACTCCCAATTGGACGATTTTAGGAGGGAGGACTCGTGGAGCACTTAATAAATGTGGATAGTAATGTTAGTATTTCAGTTTAGCTATTTATTTATGTTATTGGAGGTGAATATCGATGTAGGTAGCAGAGCACGTTGTTCTTTGTGGAGATTCATAAAGGTAGGGGTTAATCAATCAGTACCACGTCGACCAACATGAATGTTCAGCCTTTTCAACTCCTCTTCTTCTATTTCTCGTATTTGCTTTGAAAGTCAGTGAGGTAAGCAGATCCCGCGAGGCTTCGCACAGTCGAGAGGTCACGTGGCCCACCCCCACGCACGCGACTACCCTCTTCTTTGACCGCAGGCGATATCCCACACTTCCACTTGACTTGAACCTTTTAACCCTCCAACTTGGAGGGTTGGCAACTTCCACGTTAATCGGTAGCTCATCGTCGTCGGCGTCTGTTGGAAGTTCGCGAGTCCCAACAATCTGTCCGCCTCCACTTTCTTCTATTATACGAGCGGACTATTATATCAGTTGATTGCTCGCCAATGGGGTCTTTTCAGAGTTGTTACAATCGATATAAAAGCTGTTCTTTCCCATTGTCGTTTCGAGTTCCCACAAAATCAAACATCACCGCTCTTCCTTCACTAATCCGCCTTTCTCGCACCTCCATCAATTTTCTTCTTCCGCGGCTGTTCAATTTGGCCGGACATTGGGTAATAATTCGGCGTTTCTCGCCGATATTCGTCCGATTACGAGCCATTCCTTCAATTTCTTCTCCTCAGGAACGCCATAGTGCTGAAGAGCTTGAAGGAATTGGAAAAATGTGTCCTGTACGAGCCTTGCTTGCACCCATAAAATCAGATTCAACGAGCAAATCTGCGAGCAACGACGCATTCGATGCTATGATTTCCAAGCGTACCAAATCCGTTGGATACAAGAAAAAACAAACCCAAAATGAAAACACGACTATTTTTAAAATCTTCATTGCATTCAAACAACAAATCCCCGGAGTTTGTTCCAATTCAAGATGTCTAGATCAAAATTAGCAAATAATGCCCGTCCGCCGTCCACGCCGACATTAGTAGTAAAAATTTTTCTTTAAAAAAAAAAAAAAAAAAAAAAAAAAAATTTGGTCAGGGGTCTGTTTATGGCTCTAGTTGGTCCTAGAGCCATAAACCCAATCGGACCAAATTTTGGTGGGTTAGGGGTCAAAATGTGTACTTCGAGAAAAGGGTTTTTGAGATTTTTTTGCAATCTAGGCGTGTGGGGTATCATTATCCACTAAATTTTGGATACTGAATCAATCGAAATGGGTCCCAGAACGATTGGCACCCACTGGAAGAGGTCATGGGTCAAAATGGCTATCTCGTATTATCCATTTTGAATAGGTATGTGTATTCGAGATTTCTGGTACTAAGGCGTGTGGATTATGATTTTCCACTAAATTTTGAACGCTGAATCCAATGAGATGGGCCCCAGAACGATTGGTGCCCTCTGGGTGAGGCTATGGGTGAAAATGGGTGCCGATTTACACATTTCGAATGTGTGTTTTCCAGATTTCTGGTACCTAGGCATGTGGGGTATCATTTTCCACTAAATTTTGGACTCTGAATCCAATTAAATGAATCTTGAAACGATTGGCGCCCTCTGGAAGAGGTTATGAGTCGAAATGGGTTCCTATCTACCCATTTTGAATGTCTGTTTTCGAGATCTCTGGTACTGAGGCGTTTGCGGTATAATTTTCTCACTAAAAATGGACCCATTTCATTGGATTCAGCGTCCAAAATTTAGTGGAAAATGATACCCCACACACCTATATTTCAAAAAATCTCAAAAATCCATTTTTCAAAATACACATTTTGATCCCTACCTCGCCCAAATTTGGTACGATCGGGCTGAAAAGCTACCGAAATCGGAGTGGACGGCGTACGGCGGACGGAAATTTGCTAATTTTGATTCTAGACACCTTCAAACGTCCAGAAAAAAAATTTGGGCCGAATCGGAGAGATTTGACTTTTTGCATGAAAACATACTAGGTTGATTATTAAAGGAATAACAACCAAAAGCAGTAAAAATAGTGGATCTTGCAAGGATCGAAGCGTCCATTCGAATCCCATGAGCACCCCTTTCTCTGAAGTCGTCAAATTCAGTGGATTCCTTCGTCTTTGCTATGGGGACCATTTTTACGGAAGTTTTGGAAACGTTTTTGGGTCCCTGCAATGAATTTGCCAACTAATTAAGTTCTTTGCAGCCCTCCTGATAACCGCCGTCTTGCTGAGATTGGAGCTTTTGTAGTATAAAGGGAGGCCATGTCCAGTCCAAGAGAGAGGCATAGGGGGGTCGTAACAGGATAAAAGGTCGGTTGAATTAGCGCTCATCCGAGCGTTGCAGAGAGTTGACGTCATTAGTGACTTGGAGCTCCCGTTTTGATTTCATTAACGAACGGGCGACTTCGTCAGTTAGAAAAGGGATTGTGCTCCGTTGGGATCTTCTTCATTAAAACGGCCCCAGTGAACTCGGTGATTGTTGGCTTCCGAGAAGGGCGTCTTCAAAAATACAAATACAAGCAATTTTAAGAATGAAAAAAAAAAAAAAAAAAAAAATAAAATAAAATAACAATGAAAGAAACTT
>CM034009.1:0-26930 GCA_019603395.1 Cyrtorhinus lividipennis
GCGATTGACGATTCCCATTGACATTCACCCAGCTACTGGGTAACACACTAAGTTCTCAGATTATCATTTTGAGGGTTTTTTTTCATGTGACTCATTTAAATGCAAGCTATATTACTGCTATGAATGTAGAGTTGATTGGTCAACTACCAACTTTCACTGAAAAGCCTTTATTTAAGGGCGAAGAGACACATTGTATCACAACAGCTTCATAATAGCTTGGTGGTTTGTCTCCAAACCACAATTACGAAACGACCGAAAACTTACGTGATACATGTGGTAAAAAGTTCTCCTCTTTAGCCGGTTCCTCATTGCGATAAGAAGGGCAATGTAGAGAACGATGAGGTAAACTTCAACGTCTGGCTTCAATTGAGTCAGTGGAGAGGTAATTTTGAATAAGGAAGAATGACAAACTGAAGTAACTGAGTATTCGAAGACGTTCAGTCAGGCAGGAAAGCCATCGAGAGACTGAAGCTGGGAGTGCGATAGTTGGTAAAACACGATGCTGTTCCCCTGCTCCTTTCGACGCGCCCCAAGACATCAGGAGCTGGATTTGAAAGTTGCCAGCTTGCTACGCATCTGGAGGCAAGTTGCCCGCCCAATCGTAAAAACCAAGATCAAGTTCAAAAGCCTCCGAATGACTTTTCCCTTAATCATGTTGGACCTTCTCTCTATTCCACTGAGTCAGGTCCTCGCTGCAATACCCAACGACGCCTAAAACCACTCTCGCTTCTTCATGACAGATAATTTACGAACTAATCGTCTCCACCAGGCTTCAGATCTAACGAAGGAGAAAATGCCCCGATGCAACCCGAATTGAAAAGGGCAGAGTGGAAGGAAATTCGGGTTTGAGTTCGTGAAATCTGAGAGCAAGGATCGATTATAGGAAATGGAGGCGATGAGGTCATCGTATTGCGAGGATTTTGACAATGATATATTCTTGCGCACGGATTGCCTGCTGACCTAAAAGAACCACTCCTTTCGGACTGCTGAACTGAATTCTATTATCGTCCCCAAAACAAGCAGGAAGTAAGAAAACAAAAATACAGAAGGTCATTATCGATACGAACAGAATCAGAAAGAATATTGTGCAACTACCACAGAGCAGAAACAGTTACTGTAGTGTGAATAACACGCTTGATACTGAATTATCTCGTCTATTTTAAAGAAATTCTACTAAAATGAAGAAAGCCGAAGAGGGACAGCCTGACCGAATGGATATGAAGAGATAAGGAGGGAAATCCCTGTCCCTTCACCAAAGGTTTTGTTATAGCACTTGTGATACGAATAGATGTAAAGGCTCCGATGAAATGATACATTTTCTTTTTACGTTACCCGAACAAGATTGTGTAAACTGGAGGACCCTTCTTCATATCCTTCGCTTTATTCTCTTCTATTTCTCGAATTCATGAGAGGAATTGGAATCCGTCAAGTGAGAAAATGACAAGATTGAAGGATAACAACGGAGGAGATCTCATGAAACAAAAATACCATAAACCCAGAGCCGTTAAGGGGGAGGGGGTGAAAACGCCGAATCCGGTTCTGAGGGAGAGTAAAAAGTAAGACGACGCTAGTTAGTCCAGCCTAATAATCAAAGAACAAGAATTTACAGTATTTACAGTAATACACCCTATCCAGTAAAGACCTCGCCATGAGAATGAATCCAAAGAACCTCATTGAAGTAAGTAAGTACTATGTGTATGAGAAGAAATTTTCTGACCACTTCACCCATTTTGCTAGAAACTTTCAGAAGCAACATTAAGAGGAAAAAAAATCTCCAATAAAATTAATCAGAGCTGCTAAATGCTACAAAAATATAATAACATAAATTGAGTTTAGGTGAGCATAATAATTATTATTGGAAACGACGAGGTACTTCTGTATGACATAGGAACAGGAAAAAGACAGATACCTTTATGACATCTGAACCAGAACGTACTTTAAAATTCATAATTAATCTAATAAGGAGAGAGTTAGGGGCATTAACTTTTTAACAATGCCCAGGCACCTACATAATATGAACGCCAAAATCAACACTCCCTAAAAGGAATTGTTTTGTTGGGATCGTGCAGCCATCCCTGAACATTTCATTTTAAATAACAACTCAGCAGAGAACAATAGTTTGGAGACACGTTATAACGATTAAATTACATAAACAGTGTTTTCCGAGAAGTTGACCCGTGAGAGGGGTACGATAGAAAATCGCTCAACATGAAGAGAACCCCAGACAGTGCGTTGAGAATATTGAAACGGTACTCAGTACAACTGTCCGACAGACCAGCAGAAAAGAAACGCATACTGGGGAAGTCTACAGCGCCCACGCGAAAGGATGCGTCGTGACACCTGCTCGGACATGGACCTTGAACCAGCCACCTGTCGACTCTGCCTTGGTCGTCTGCTTCGTACGACAAAACAACAATTTGTAAGGGTCTGGGGTGAGTTTTCCGAAGACCTTTCAAACCACACCATCTGCCAGAACCATATGTTATCGTGCACAGTGACTAGTGCAGTCTGGCTTCGCCACGGAAAATGAAGAATGCTGCAGCGCTCCATTGGTTAGTAGTTAACAAGCCCACAAGCCACAGCCGTACCTGACTAAAAAGGAAAACACTTGGTTAACTTTATTTTGTTGAATGCTACTTGGCCCAGCCTCCTCTATGAAAGTAGGTAGCATTCAGCCTCTGCATGTCAGTGGAAGGTACCTATTCGCAATGATTTGCATCAAAACACGACTTTCTATTTGCAAAAAAAAAGGTATTGGTGAACATTCCCTTAGGAGCCCTACACTTATTGTCAAACTATAGTTTCGTTCAAGAGGACTACAATAGAATGTAGTGTATTTTTCATTCAACAATGTATGTTCTACGACAGGCAACCCTAAATAGTACCCTGGAAGTATTTCCTCTAATCGATTGCTTTCGTAGGTGATACTCAAGATAATCTCGTATGATAACATGATAACACTCGACAACCTGATGCTACATCGCTGGGCTGGACGGGAATACTAGATGATGTGGAAGCGGTATTGTTGCTCGAACCCGAGTTCATCCGTAGCCGATTTCTTCAGTCACGCTGTCCTCCTATACAATTCACGAGCAAAAGCCGAAGAGGGACCCTTGAAGTTAGCCCGCTCGGATTCACCATATACTTCACCTGTTTATTGGCACTCGACTCGGGACGCTGGACATCAGAGATCCGAGAAAGAATATAAACGGGTTTTCGTTGAAGCGATAAAACGCACTCATTTTCGAAATTGAAAGGTCACGACCTCATGATGCCCCTTTTCTCAGTCCTTTCGTACCGTTTCTAGGCGGCTTTATCTCCTTTTCCAATCCTGGTAACGTTACCGACTAACTAAAGTGAATGTCCGCAATCCTTTGTTTACACTGTGGGGATCCGATTACGCCAGACTTGGTAATCATTCTGACTGAGAAACAGCCAAGGAAATCTTGACTAATTTATTATCCTTCCTCGCATCCTGAATGTAAGCTGGAACCTCAGTGGGCTGTTTGAAGCCCAAACTATGGTCGGTTAAGAAAATGCCTTCCAAATTCTACCAGGAGCTCCGCTTCTGGATAATTTCAAGGTACGCATTACAGTTAGTTGTGAATAATGCGCCGAATTATTAGCTCCTTTGATTTACGAATGAAGTAGTGTTTAATCAAAAGATTTAAAAAATTGTTCGGGTTTAACTGCTATTTTACACCTTCTCTCGGGCTTTGGTAACATACCACACATATTTTACCTACTGAATGTCCAACTTTTGGACAAATGCAGTCAATAACAGAATTGAAAGGGTTTCACTCCTCACACAGTCAGCGAAAAGATAAAATATATTATACGCAGCAGGACAAAAAATTACGTGGCAGTCGGTTTCCCGGTCCCTTTTTCGTTCTCTAGGCTCTCCTCTAGCTATATATATGTATTCTGCTAGACCATCTTGGATATACGAGTAATTACGAACGTGATTTGCAAGATGGTCTGACAGAACTAGTCCTTACCTCATTCTCTGTTTCATTCGACGATGTTACGATTGCAGTCTTGACGGTAGTAGTGACGACGGTGGTGACGGTTTCATAGTGATCCTCTACCGTGGAGTGGGTTTCACTTGACGTTAAGGTTTCGAGAGGAACAATTGAGGCGTCTTCCAATGACTCTGCAACAGAGCGCAAGTCAGCCGATCTAATATCTGGGGGTGTTTCTTGAACTTCGTCCAAGTCCAACAATGCAGAGCTAGGACGGGGAACGCTTGGTTGGCCCGGCTCAAGAGGTTCTGACATTGGGGACGTTAGGCCGTTCAGTATGCCTTCGCCGTTGACGTAGGTGGATTCGGCTTCCAGGCTGACGAGGGTGTCAGTCTCAACGAGCACCTCAGGCTTAGATGAGACGCTGTGCCGTGATGAATTTCCGTTCATTTTGGCTTCCTCGGTCGTAACAAGCTGACCAACGTCAGTCACGTCAGGTTCAACTTCGCCTTTGACCCCTTGGATCTCCATTGCAACCGTCTCCACCGTCGTCCACTCTTCGGATACTCCGTTGACGTGAGAGTCCTCGCAGGCTTGTCTTTCGGCAATGATGAAGTCTCGCGTGAAGACATGGTTTTTAGAGGGCGCTCTCAATGCAAGCTCACTCTCGATTAGTTGTTGCAGGGACACCTCCTCAGGTTCAGGCCTTTCGGGTTCGCTTACCACGCTCTTCGCCACATCGGCCATCTCCCTGTGAACATAAAACGACCATTAATAGGGATCACAAGGGGCAGATGTTTTGAAGAAGTTACAGACCATAATTAAGATTTCCAATGATTGCCATCGCTACAAATGGCTTGGACGGAGGAAGGACATTTCGGTTCTGGAATCTAGACATCATGTGGCACAGAATGTCTCATTTTTGAGCCAATCGGAGAGATTATACTCAGGTATGAAGATGCTTACTATTCAAAAAATAATCAATTAAAAAGTAATAAGTTAGGATTTCAAATGTAGAATACAACTACGAGCACTGCGTACATCATAGACAATCCATCGAAAACCCGCAGATTTTATTCAGCTTCCCGGTTGGGGAGACTTCTGTAATGAATAAGTAAGATGATGCTATCGAAGGAAATATATTTAAATGATTTTTCTGGATCATGATGAATCATCACCTTTTCGAATAATTAGAACATACGCGTCAAACTCACAGAGATGAAGATTGGTACCACGTTACGAAGTAAGCAGTGGCCGACACCGACAAGAAGACGGAAGCCACGTAGTATTCCCAATTAGTATAGTCAGTCAAAAATCCCAACATTGAGCCGAAAATGGGATCAAACGTTTCTGTCCAAGCCGATGAAAAAGTGAACATTTTAATCCGAACCGAAATAATCTACGCAGTTGTTTTTGGGCAGCAGGAAGCGACGACTAAGAGCTCCTAAACTTTTCAGGTCAAGAACGAATAGAAGGTTCGTCAATTCATCTAGGCACGTCCAAAGATAATTAAGGAAGAGAGGGCCAAGGACAGCAACTTAGTGGCGTCAATCATGTGAGCGACCCAGGTTCCAAAGGTTTGATGCAACTAAATGAAAACTTCGGGCATTTCCACAGCAGGACCAGTTTTTTTTTTCAGTTTTCCACGATTTCTAGGTCACGAATTCATTTCTTTACTCAGAACCTGTGGTCCAATTAGGCAAAACTATTCGGTCCATTGGAACCGAATTCGGCCAAATAGAACATTGGCCCTGCTTTCCAGATCCGAAATGAATCGGCCGAACCGAGGAGCAGACTGAGAGATAGAGGAGGAGACCTCCAGCATTATTTTGCTTCTTATGATAACGAACTACCTTACATGTGAACACCAAAAAACGTGGTCAATTCTACTAGATGTCATTCGCATACACAACCGAAATACACAGACGAATACCGGCTCCAGTGGACGATATTCGGCCGTTATCAACAACGAAAGATCTACCGCTGAAATGTTATCTGCTCGAATACGGTACCAATGGCTTACCTTACTAGGGAGATGATTCGGAACGAAAGAATTTAAAAAGTGGCGGGCGGTGAAGCCTCTCTGGACACAAACGATCTTTTATCATGTGGCGTGTGGTGCCTCTCAACAAGTGAAATCTCCCTAGCCAAAAAACCAGACTGTGAGGCAGACAGACAAGCGCCACCTGTTGGAAGTAAGTTGAATCAGAATGATAGAAGATTGAGAGGTGGAAAACGAGATAGGTGGGAATCTTCTACCCCTTTCCATACTTCAGAAGTGGGATCTCTCGGTTCAGCGAACGCTCTGCAGTTTCGCTATTAGACGCGTCGACCGAAGACGTGAAGCGTTAGGAACAAGTCTACCTCAACCTCGGACAAAACCTCTCGATAACAATTGACTGGAGAGGGCCATGTCTTCAAAATTCCAACATTATGCAGACGAGAGCCGTACAATAGTTCTTACTGATCAGATTCTTACCAAAGAGAGACAAGTATTCAGGGGACCACGTAATATCTATATACAATCATAGATAGTATAATATGTAGCACAATTGATTCGTCGCCTATCTCAGAAGACTTACCTGAGAGAAAAATGCACGTCCTACTTGGGAAGATAATTGTGGTAAAAACTGATCTAAATATAGGTACTCAACGCAGAATTATTACTTTTCTCGAGCATTTATGGAGAGGTAGTATTGTATAGGGAATTACATCTAATGACAGAGGTGGTTGGTGTCAAACTCGACTGTCACCGAAAAATTCATTGGACGTGTACTTACTTACGAGAGAGGTCTGAAAGTCAAGGAACGCATCCTTCCTACGTCATTGTAAAAAGACTCGGCTGACTCAATTCGAAAGAAATGCGCGTGCTCTTCGTGATTCACAATCCGAATCAGGCGAATGAGTCTGAGTTGATCAAGTTGGGCGAGCACCGAGTTCTCTGGCCAAGATGAACAAAAATAGGACGGGAGAAGCGTCTTTGACCGGTTTTTCTTTACCACAAGAACTAATATCCACACAAAATGTTTTACACAACGTGTTTGAACAAGAGGAGCCACTTCTTCCAGGAAAATGAAAAGAGACGAAAACAGACAACTATTTGTAGCTGAGACTCGGGGTGTTGCCCTTGGATGGCATCGCCCTGACCAATCTCCATAAATGCCTTGTGACGCACACCGTGACCGTTTCACCGTCCCAGTTCAGCTGGGCCTATGAGCTGTTTCGTCGAGTTTGATGAGAAATTAACAATGTTTTCAAATACTTCAACTCTTTTAAAAACGCATTATTCCACCATGGTTTATTGTTCTGGTGGATCTCGCTCGTGCGGGAAAGCACGAACGAAATCATTGACCAAAATTTTAGATTTTAGAAAAATTGTCTACTGCCGAAAGTTGGTAACGGCCCACGGGTTCGAATGTACACACTTTGAAACCTAATAATACACAAATAATACTTTGCGGCATACATTACAGGTCCAGAAAAATAGAACAATGGGACTTGTTGCACTAAGAGAGAGAGAGAATGCTGCTGGAAAATTCCTTGGGGCATTTGGAATATCGTACTGTAATCCAGAGGACATGCCATGCGAATATAGGCCGAGACGATACGGTGGGATTGGAAGTTTCATGAGTTCAAGTACACCCGGCTATCTTATTGCCTTTCGAACAAATCGCTCGCTATCATGTAGTACAAGGTTGCATGGCTGAGCAGCGTTTAGTGGAAGGGATAAGAGAAATTATACTTCGGTATATCGCGCAAGTACAACTCGCCTAACTCCAAAGGACCGGCTGCCATTAGTGACCACTTTCCTCTCTTACCTAATATAATTGCGATCAGCCTGCCCATCAGATGGACTCATCAGTAAATTTTAGATAAATAGCTTACATGAATATAGCGTTCATGAATATTTTGAACAACTATTCCTGTGTGATTAAGGCATTAGAGTAAGTTCAGGCGGGAAGTGACGTGAGAAGCCTTGGTCCAGCCAGTTGTTTTCTTTGACTCGTAAAAGAGCTACTAGGTGCTACCTTGGCCGACTAGGCCTAGATCACCTCAGAGTAGGTTCTCACGAAATAGGAATTCTCAAAGTCACTTTAGAAATGTGCAAACGGAATTTTTGAACGGCTAGTGGAGATCAGTTTACGGCAACAGTGCCTTCCTAGAGCAAGTTAGACCGGCTGAAAATAAGGGGAAGGGATTATTGGGTCAACTAACTTGAGAGCTTGGGTTCATCTTGAAGCGAGGTACGGAAAACGGAATTGCAAAAATTGTCTAAATCAGTCCACAGTCAGGATGATTAGGCAAAACATAGAGAACGAAACACTTAGACTGGCGGTACGGGGCAGGTGAAGGGACTGAACGTAACTGAATCAGTATTTTGTTTGGTAAACAAAACCGAGGAATGTAGCGGTTTTATTCAGTTCGTTGTTCCTCTCGGAGAGCGGTGACGGTATTACTCAGAGGAAAGGCGATAACGACCCTCATATCACTTCCGTTTCCTCGTAACGCCGATAGAATTCACGTAACTAGCCCAGCGGTTGTATGCAGGACATTGTTTCGTCAAGGTAGTCATCGAGCAATCTGAGACGTACGCTTAGACCACAGACAACCAAATCATTTGACATAATCTCCTGTTATACCGGTCAAGAGAAATGCAGTCGGCAGAACGTTCAACCATGTCGGGCTAGACTTTTCCCGCCGACGATAAAATAGGTGAACCTGACCTTGAGATGAGTAATCCAGAGCTCCCTCACAATCAGGAGCAGGATGTTACAAAGCATTCCCAGCTAAAATTATGTAATGAGGGTGGGTCTATCTCAAAAACCAGTTTGCGACCCTTCGTCGTCCAAGATGAACTAGACCTATCCTGTTTGACTAGCAGACTCATCGGTACAGAAACCTCCTAGAGTATTACTGGTCAAGTTCAACAAAACACGAGTTTCAGTTGTTGAGATGTAAACTCGCTTCCAGACTTGAATGAGAATTTAGTTGAAAGACAAAGTATTAATTTGTGGGTATTTTGAGTTATATAAAAATGTGATAGCTCAAAGTTGGGAAAAGTCAGAAAGGAGATTTGCTAAAGTTAAGAAAAGTAACTAGAACATCATTTTTTCGTCTCACTGATCATGACCATATTAGACGATGTCTCCAGATACCGGACGATGGGATGCTTCGTTGGGCCTTACATGAATACCCAATATATTCGCGCAGTCGTAACAAGTATTTTGCGCAAGTATGTAAGAAGAGAAAGTAGAGGGACATATAATGGTGGGCAACATGTAGGTACAATGATGAAGAACGCAAGAACACCCGAAACAATAATCAAAGTGTTGATATTATGAAACATTCACTTTCGAGCTCAGGAACGCGGTTGAATGTGTCCTGTTGGTGACCTCAGCGAGTGACGTCATCTTATCCCTTAGTGAAGGGCTTTTAGTTTTTTAGAGCCTACGAAGCCACCGACACTAAGCGGCCATCATTCTTCCAACAGCCGCTTTCTTGACGTGGTCGGTAATGTTAAGTAATGGAAAAAGGGTCGGATTTATAGGAATTGATAAACTCGTCTAGAAGCCTTGATAAACGAGGCGAGTTGTCACGAGAGGAATTCAACGCTACTGAAGTCTGTGATCATCACGTAATTTTTGGAGAGCAACACCGGAACGATTGCTTACTAGTTGCTTCATTATATTCAATCATAACGGAACGTCGAAAACGATATCTGCACCAAAATGTTCAACTTTTCATGTTAAGTGCCATTAATCGGTTACGCGCAGCGGTTCCTATCGGATCAACACAAGGAATTCGAGGATAGTTAACGAGAGAAATTTTAGCTTTTACGGGTCAATCAGGTGTTGTTAAAGAATGAAAGCTGTTCCTAACAAGACTTCAGGGCTCAAACAAGTACGCAAATGATTCTTTTCACGTTATAGTATGATCCCCAATGTTGCCTGGATTTAATCGGACGAGGGCTCCGGCAAAGGAAATCGCAATCGAAAGGAAGTATTTGAAACATCGTTCGACACGCTACGTGGGACATCTAATCTCAAGAGGATGACACGACTGCGTTGCGCTACGAGTGAGCCAGAGAGAAATAACTGCAGATTTCATTGGTTTTTCTGCATCTCAGAACCAATCTACTCTCGCAATTTGAGAACGGCATGAAACTCGAACGAAAACCGGTCTCGTCAGGGAAGATCAAATACATGTTAAGAGCAAGAATTTCTTCAGTAACGAGTATGTAAAAGCACATAAGAAAGGGTCGGACAATGGAAGATGACTATCTCTTTCCGAAACCGAAACCTAGACCGCGAACCTGCGGAAGAGGGCATCCGCCTGGGAAGGACGCGCTGAGCCTCCAGAGCTGGCCCCAGCTCGTGTGAACGGATTTTCGGCTCACTGACAATCGTGCATGACGTTCATTCGACTATTCACTACGGACATGTAAAAGAACGAGAAGTAGAAATGTAGTTCAAACGTGCACGAAGGTGGATGCCGCACTCCTTTCGATGGAGGAATGGTATGAGGAGCGTAACTCAAATTTGTCCTTTATTCCATTCGAACCGTACGAAATTCATGTCCCCCATACATTATTTTCTAATTGTTTACCCTGTGGATCACGACCATCGCGCTAAACAAACGAATTTGTTGTTTAAAATGGCATTTCCTTATTTTGCAGACATGAGAAAAGACTTGTGAGCCGACAAGTTTTATAAATGACTTTTATTTAAAATGTTATGAAATTTGCATTTTTTAAATTTAGGAAAATGTTTCTATATTTCATACAAAAATTAAAAACTTTAATATAGGGCAATCGTAGAGCTAGTTAGTAATGGCGCAAATTCAGCGGAATGTTTTGACTTATTTTCACCTTTCTGCCACAAATGTATAATCTCAACCAGAAGTTAGATCCCATTTCAAAATCATATTTCCCTTTACTATCAGTTGAGATAAGCCGTTCTGCCTTGGAAAATCGAGCCTATGACCTCCATCGTGGTTGGCCTCGGCTAGATACGGACACCTGGCATAGTGAGCCGATTCGAATCGTCTCTGTTCGGCCCATCTCATAAAACTGTTCTGGGAAGGAAGTGCAAGGAATTCGTCACCGAGCGCCGGTTGTAATTGCTGGGAGCTTTGATGACCTTCAGCCATCTTTTCCTGGCATCACAAGATCATCGAATATCCAAGTCGATGGGTCGTACATTAGGGTAACGCTGAAAATTCATCCACAGGGGTTGGTTGTTCGTCGGACCAGGAGCATGGAGTCTCATTCCAATCGATTCAGCGTCCAAACTTTAGTGGAAAACAATACCCAACGCGCCTAGGTACCAGAAATCTCTAAAATCCATTTTATAAATAGGTAGATAGATACCCATTTTGACCAATAACCTCTTACGGTGGGAGTCAATCGTTTCGGGACCCGTCTCATTGGATTCTGCGTCCATAATTTGGTTGAAAAAGATACCCCACACGCGCAAACCGCCAAAAATCTCGAAAATATATTTTTTATAGAACAGATTTTGACCCCGCCCTCTCGTCCTCACAATTGGTCCGATCTGGCTGGAAATTTTCGAGGACCAAGATAGCCGGAGACCGACTAATTTAACAAAACCTACATTATTTCAATTCAAAATAACGTATACATTCATACAAAGCCACCTGTAGTTGTTGAGTGGGAAGCAGATATATTTTGCCATAATAATTTGAGAAAGCGCAATGAAAGGAACCAAAAATTAACGTTTGAAAGTGAATTGTCGATGGAACGAGTAGGCGAAGTTGAGAATTGAAATGAAGCATCTCCTATAGTGAATACTTCCACAACTTGATATTAGTTGCACTATCGGGACTCAGTAGTGCCTAAAGTCATTTTCAGCCCTATTGTCCAAAACGGAGGTACACATTGGAAGGTTCCTCCCGAACAAATACGGACGTGACAAGCACCTGCGAAAGAGGCCTTTGGCCGCAAGAAAAATGCAGGGACATTCAGGGACTACCTGAGTCAACGTTTAATCACACTTCTATTATTGCGCACTGCATTCTCAGCTAAGAACGTAAACTCAATCGTAGGAAACATGGCAGGTTGGTACAAAATCGTACATGAATCGATAAATTAGATAGTATGGTAGAAATAGCATCAGCATGGTAGAACAACATCATTATTTTTCGCATTTGTTCACTAGGAAAGTTGTAAAATCCGGCTGTGAGCTGTAGTTGAACTAATCCGCTGTTGTAGCCGTGACAATCAGAAGGTTCGTCTAAAGGGTGCAAAATTCAAGAAATATGATACCGGGTTAAAAATACAATAGATACATTAACGTCGGTTAAGATCATCCTGTCAGTGTGGTACAATTTATACAATAAAAGGCGCTGCAAATTCTTCCAGTTTTTATTATTCCTTAGAGCAAGAGTGGGGCAACAGTAAGTGGGGACGACGGACACATCTTTTTTTTTTAATCTTAATTATGAAACGTGTAACTATCAACTTTGGGGGCCAATCGGAGAGTTTTGCTTCTGGCGTGAAAACATTAGGTCAATTTTTCAAGGAATCATAAACCAAAACCTGCGTTTGCCCAGACCATCTGTGTCATTTTCGGTAGTGGACAATTTTCTAAAAAAATCAAATTTTGGTCACAGACCTCTTTCCGACATTAGTTGGTCCTCGAAACTTTTCAGCACAGTCGGATCAAACTTGGTGAAACTCAATTTTGGGGGAATTAGTCATGTGGGGTATCTTCGTTCCCTAAAAATCGAGGGTGGGTATGAGTCAAAATGATACCAACATACCTATTGGAATGGATCTTGGACGCCCACTGTTCCCCCAGTACTCTTTCCCTGAAGGAAAAATAATAAACGATTGTAGATGAATTCGTGACTCTATAGATATCATGAAACTCAAACTGTCAAATTTTGGAGGCAATCGGAGCGGTGGACTTCAGGGTAAAAACAGGTTCATTATTGAAGAAAAATGATAATAATAATATTGAGCACCTCGGTGGCCACTTAGGAATCAATTTATGAAACTTTGGCCGACCTTACTATTATAGTGTAGTAGAACAAGAACTTTGGTGTGAATATTCGTATGAGGGAACTAATTATACCTATTATTGCAATAAGATAATAGTTTATTATGAGTGTGCGTAAACTAATCTAAACTACATCCAGCTATTGAATATGATTGATTGCTTCGATTTTCCAAACTCATTTTGTTTACTCAAGTCTTCATAGGGCGTAGTGCACGTTGTATTGAACCGAAGGATGAACGCTACCCCAGTCGACACTTGTTGCCATTCCAGTAGCAATCCAGGAACAAAGAAACATTAAGTAGTTTGCTTTCGAGGTCGAAATGGACCGCCAGTTGTATAGAGGAACAAATGGACACATTCGGCCGGCCAATAGAATACTATTTTAGGTGCCGGTGAGATGAATCATTTAGGTTGTGGTCGAGTTAGTTGTTTATGGTAGATTAGGTGATACCTACAACGCTGGATCAGTGACGAGAATGAAGGCTAAAATGGAAGTAAATAGAGAATACTCACTACTTCGGAAGGTCCTCGAGTTAAATCCCAAAACAGAAGACTAAAATGAGGGAGGATCTTGAGAAACACAACAAAAACCTATTGAAGAAACAACGGAAAGAGCACGAAACTTTTCGACCGAACGTACGAGGCGGAGAGCCGGGGTGAACTGAGGCGACAACGGGAACCGATGAGGAGACTTGGTGGGGGAAGCTGTGGCCGCCTCTCGCCTTCTCCTATAAATAATTTCAAGAGGAATGCAGCGTCTCCTTTTCTGCGCATGGCTCGAGGACCTCAGTGATGAAATTGCGACTGGAATCCCTGGAGTTTCCTAGAACGATTGACCAGAGTGCTCTCAACCCTTTGTCAACTACCTGCGATATTAGCACGTCCGGCTCCTAGCATCAGGGGCGCAGAGAATTCACAAACTGGAGACCCCTATTTATATCCACCCCTTCTCAACTCCTATTCAGCAAATCCTCTGCTTCATTATTCTTACTATAATAATACAAAACATTTGCATTTATACCTGCTTAACTTTTATTATCACGTTTCAAAATGATCGCCCATTGTTCGCAGTCCGGGCCGATGAACGCCAATAAAATGCTTCGAAAATCCCAATCATGGGTTCGTCAGACTATGTAGGTACCGCAATGAATTATATCTATCGAAAAAGTACTAATTATCGCAGGGCATACGTGAATATATATTTTTCGCTTCCTGCAACCCTGTGGCCTAATCTCCATATTCACCAGATAATATTCTAACTCTACATTGAGGAGAAACCAATAACATGAAAATTCATCAAACAGTTAAGGTGCTGTAGATCTCATTATGTTCCTTTGCTGCGCATACAAAATTCCTGAGAGTTCAGGCTGTTCAACCATGACAACGGCGACAAGTCTGTAGTTAACGTGTTGGACCGAGAAGAATGCCTAGTAAAATAGGCGCAGATCGTCTTCAAATCTACTGTCGAATGAAAAGTCGCCACAGAAATAAAATATCCGCGTCTATTCTACCTAAGGACTATCATTATGTACCTAGCGCAGACCGAGAGAGCACTATCTGATTGGGGTCATGAGCCCAATCTCTCCAAATCCTCGTAACATCCAATTATGAGAAGTCTCCCGTTAACGATCGATTCGAGCTTGAACTTCGACGCACGACACTGTTGAATTTGAAGCCGCTTACCTACCTAACCTACGTACGCATCCCTCTGGTTATGGTTAGGCAATATAGAAAAAAAAGTATGCAAATTATTTCATAATGCTTTATTATTCGTAGTTTATCTCCCTCTGACGAAAGAACACTTCACCCTCGTTTAGACGAACAATTTCCGAGATCAACTAAAATCAAACAGTCAATAGAAGCCTAATAGGAGTCATGGAAATGCCTACTCCCGATAACGGCTTATGGTGGCTCAAACGTCAGACGGACATTTTGGTTGGAATCTAATCATCTCGACTTTAGAGGAAATCTGGAGGATTGTTGTTAGCCAAGAGAAGATGGAGATTTTTTCAGAGAATAATTAATTCAATGTTCGCTGTTTTGGGCATGTAAATCTTGCCTTTCTTTTTATTCAGGCTGTTTCCGAGGAACAACCTCAACCAGATGCAGTAAAAGGCGAGTTCCTCAGTCGAACAGTTGTATAAAGCGAACTCATCCGGTACTTGTACAACCTTTGGGCAACCCCTAGTTATCTCAACTCAGACGAATACATCAAGTTCATGTTGCTCGCGTTTGAACGCATTCACTGAGCAGCTCACGCCTAATCGCCGGTCACGCTAAAACGCAAAAGAAAGCGCTGACGTCCAAAAAAAAAAAAAAAAAAAAGTTAAAAGACCGTCAAGTTACGACGGCGTTACATTAACTTTTTCACTCGACTGCCCTGAATGGGGCGAATGCCTCCGACACTTTCTTTTCATATTCATATTCGTTTCCGGGGATTTATTAGTTAACGAGTGTAACACGCAGGATGAAACGACCTCCTTGTGTATTAAGCCGTTGACAAAACGCTCAACGACGACGATAAAACAACCACTACGAACAGTTGAGACCTGGTTGGAGCAGAGGCTGTGTGCTGAAGACCTCGTCAGCGGATATACCAACCTCGGCGCATGAGAGTCGTAAATAAATTAACGTTCCCCTATTATTTATGCGAGGGATCTGTGAGCTTCAATCGATAAATACACGCTGGAGACGTTCCATACATCAAGGATTAGGATGATAATTATTAACCCACGACCATCTCAACCCTGTTAGAAAAATTTAATGTAGTTTTCTGTTATTTAAAAATGCACCAGACATTGCATAGGTACTGGATGACGATCAAAACGTGAGTATTCATTCCACTCACCGTAACTCACCATATAAGGGCGCCTGAAATAATAACTGCGGAAAGTCTAAATTTGACGCACGTTAACAGCCCAAATATTTGGTGAAAGCCCAAATATTTTTAGCGCTGATGACGCTTCAAAATCGGTGATTATTTTTGTTACGGTCGCTTGTTGCATTCAATTACCCTTCGAACTATTTTTCAGAAATAACTTTCAACTTTTAAAACGATATTTTCTTCGAGTTTTTTCTGAAATTCTCTCATCTTTTTTCAATAAATGACAGTTTTGAGAGCTTTATGAGAACTTTATAAGAGCTTACGCACCTGGAAAAAATTGATGGAGAAAAAAAGTGTCTTCTCTCGAGAGTTTCTACCCACAAACGAAGTGGCCATTGGCATTCTCACCGTATAACTGCTTCCCTTCTTTTTCAGCTGGTCTTTTCTTACAGCAGAGTAATGATTATACACAAAAGCCCCGCCTCATTAAAAACGGACATCCTCAGCCATTAGAGAAGAATGTTGCGGTATGTGAAATTATGATGCGAAAGTGGGGAGTGACAGCGAAAAAAATCTCCTCTCTTGCCTGGGATCTACAGGTGAGGATTAAGCAGAAAGAGAAAACCCGCCACTTCCGATCACACGAAACGCGACGAAACGAAACAATTTTGGCTCCACTGCTGTGCAATAGATGAATCCTCAAAAATGGTGTCTCACCAATGCCACTAACGAACGTTCCCAGTATCCATTATTTATCCTTCTACCCCCTTCCCTTTCTAATTGTAAGCAGCAAATTCAGCAAAATTTTGAAGAGAAGAAGCTCACAGAACCATTTCGAATGGGTTCAAGTGTTCAGATACACAAAGGTATTGTAGAAAGATGATTACGTTTAACATAAAACCATGCCTCGGCCTGTATAGTGAGTATATGAGAGCGCATTTTAACTCATTTCATTCGACTTGAATGATAGGAAAATCTTAAATTACAACCGCAACGAGTGTGTGATATGGGCAGGAAAAAGGACCAGCCAATTATTACGAAGACTGTTGTCAGTATCCAGAACGTCTCACTACCAAGTGACGAGAAGCTCATTGGGTAAGATGTTCCCCAGGGCAGATTTAGTCGAGGACGATACGAAACACTTTCCAGCTGGCTAAATCCCTCAGTTGAGTTAACAGAGAACAAGGGCCTCTTGACGGGCGTCTAGTCCTTTGAACCACCAAACAGTTGAACACGATTCCCAAGAGATGATGAACAGCTACAATAAACAGCTGGAACTTCCTCATTCAAATACTCAGCTTGGCGGTGTTGAATTCTATTTAGTGCAGCAACTGTAAATTTAGGTTTACATCCTCATAAACCTGCTAATTTTACATCGCTCTACAAAAAAAGGGTTCTAATATAGAATTACTACTTCGTCGAGCATTCGATTTATCAGACGTCTTCAGCTGGTTGTAGGTATGACTAACAACTGTATTTACTTATGTACGTATACTTAGATTAGGGCAAATGAATGCTTAGTGATAAGAACAAAAGTATTTCTCCGTTATTTAGAGGTCCTTGAATCTAACTAATTAAAATTAAGGAAGAGTAAGTAAGAATGATCAAAAAAAGTTTTTTAAATAGCAATATTATCATATTATTGTCATGTGTATTATTTTGTATTACCATGTCCCAATTCAAATAATTTGATGTCATGCTTACCACTCAGCGACCACTGATTTAGCTTCGACTGCAAAGAAACCCGATCGTTGGTGCGAATGACTCACATTCTCGAATCTTTGTGAGTTTAAAAATATCTTGTCATTCGAAGGGGAGAGGCGAGAACTTGTCAAAATCTCACCTCCTTGAGAAATCTACCTAAAGTCAACGAACTATAGGCCTCTCAAACTGACCCAAATTGATGAGCTAAGAAAATGCTGATTTTGGTTCAGAATAAAATTGATTGTATGCAATACGTGAGAGACCAACCAGAGATTTTATAAACAGAGATGGCCAGCAACTTTATCTCTATGGAATTTTTTTAACTCAGAGAAGAGTATTTTCTGACTAAGCCAACATGCACCAACTTTTGAGCTCCGTTCACGCAAAGCAAGGGACATGTCCTGTTGCGTGCGAACCGGGTCTCGTAGTGAGTACACTTACTCTATACCTACCTACCTAGATATCGTGTTACATAGCCTCTTCGCACTTAATTGGTTCTCCCTCACCTATCCATACCTATCAAATTCAATCTACGCCGGCCCTCTCGTCTCAGTCCCGTTAGTAAAAAAGGAGCAACTCGAGCTCTACAGGAATCTGTCGATACCGTAACTGTATCTCAAAGCCTCAATTGAACCTCCCGGAGCTCAATCGACGACTGCGTTATCCTCTCTTAAGTGAAACTAATTGAGTGAAGGGCACAACCATCCTTTGGTGCATCATTTTTCATTCGATCTGATTGATTTGCTTGATATCCGATCTATTTCGTGCGATGAAATGAAGGATTGGCGCAGAAAACGTTTCAACCCTAAGGGTTATTACAGCCGAACGTGATCGCTTGGGTGAAACGGTTCAATTCCCACGTAATGGAAATAAAATTGATGATTTGACGCCATCTATACAAATTCCGATTGCTCTAGAACTGCCACCATTATGTGGACGGTACTTACTGTATGTACCTCGAAACAATCTCAAATAAATGTCAGGTCTCAATTCCAACAGAAATGGGATCGTCAAAATCTCAAATCAGATCACAAAATTTATTTGAAAGCCGCCTTATCTAAATTTTGTTTCCATTATACTGCGGTAGACTTCAAAAATATTTGAAAGATGGAAAAGGGAGGCAATTTTTTGGAAATGCTCAAGAATTTTGACTGGTTGTACTGCACATTTTTTTTTTTTTTTAATCAACCGTTGTGATTAGCACATTATTTTTCATTCATTTCATTGCCGAACTCAGAAAAAATTGAGGAGACAGTTTTGACAACTAAATAATTATTAAATAAAAAATAAGTTTCGTCGTGCATCAAGAACGCTTATCGTTTGGTACCTCTCATTTCTCTCTGACTAGGAGGTGTAATGATTGTAATCGTTAAATAAAGTTTAAAAAAAGGATAGTAGAAATGAAATTGTTCTTGAAAATACGTAGATATCCACAGTTTAAGTGCCCATCAAGGCTACTCTCACCCTTCAATTAGCATTTCTTTCAAATCCATTGGGATAAATCCAATCATTTTAGAGGTTAACTTAACATTGCTTAAATTGCTATAAGTGCCGAATGAAGGATTCTAAATGGTATTTCTGTAGCTCTATGAAATACAAATAAATATTCAAATCATACTACATTCGATTATCAGCCCAACGCCAAATGTACAAAAGTTATTGCGTGATGGAATTTTCATCAACTTTATCGGTGCCGGGTCGTTTGTGTTTTGGAAGGAGGAAATCATTCTTGGCAATCGAAGGATTGAAGGAGTCTTTCAAACCCGCATTTGGAAAAATGCAGGTGAGCTCGCTGTTCGCCGCGGGGAAAAGCCGTGGTTGGCTTAACGACTCGTTCCCAACGATAAAAATTAGGTATTCCGAAAACATTCTTACCCACGGAGAGTTTGGCATGCGGATATTCCCACTTATTTGTAGGAACCTCGGTAACAGCGGTCGGCCAAGACCAGCGGTATACTTAGGCCTACAAACTAACCGAGAATACGAAAACCTGATGAATAAACTGCTATGCGCAAATAAATGTTTCGTTTTAAACAAAGAATATTTTGGACGAAAAATTAGTTGAAATTCACACGGCATGAGGCTGGTTTGATCATTGGTAAATGTAATGAATTATAATATGCCACATTCCAAACTACCAATTACAAATTTTTGAAAAATAAATCCAATAACCTGATCCATTATTAGGTACTATTTCTTCAGATGGAAACTTGTTCTAATCATCAATCATGTGGGGAAGAAACCATTTCCAATTTTGGGACGCCTCTAGAGTGCCCTGAACAACACGAGTATCGGTATGACCTCATCGAGTGATCTCATCCGAATTCTAACCCACCAATGATCACGTACAGTTTATCACCGGTTGTGAGGGACTGAAGCGGAAAGTAATCTAATAGCTAGGAAGCAACGATTGCATTGAAACAAAGTCCACAATGAAGTCGATTCAAGCATTTGTAAAAATCACTCGCCATGAGAGCTTCAGGAAAAAAAAAAACTCCACCGTCCTATGATCACAACCCTCCGACCTAACAACAGAGTAGAGTGATCACCACTCATCTCCTGAAATAGCGAGTGAATTTCCCAAAACCTTGTACAGCAACTTGGGTAAGAACATCAACATGAAATCAGTTTTCTAAATATACTGGGGCTGTTTGCATTTCCGAAATCAACTGTTGTCTCTTTTAATGAAGATGTATAAAGCCACGAGACTCGAAGAAGAGAGCCACGGAAGTTCTGTTTCCTGAAGGGTTTGAAGGTGACAAAGAAATGTATTCTTTCGAATAACTCGACCGTGTCTCTCTCGTTACACTGCTCACCTCACATAAACACATGGGCGCAGAGCGCTCAAAGATGACGAAATCATCATGAAATCGTAGAGCTATGAGGCACATTTTCAAAAAATTATTCATTTTTGATATCTTAGGAACCTATCTACCGGTACTATCGAGGTCAGAGTAGTACATTTATGTATGGAACTGAATGAGCAAAAAATTTGCTATCAAATAGTTGATTGACGGTAAAACCACAAGCAAGCTGATGGTAGGGCGTCGTAAGGCATGCCGGATCCCCCCGATAAACGGCTTAGCGTTAGAAGATATTTTTGGCTAAATGAGGAAAAATCAAATCAAATACTTACATGTACCGAGTGCAGTCCATTGGCCGCAAAATCAACGCGCGGTTAGGATTTGAACGTGCAATATCTACTGAAAATTTAGTTCAGATTTCCGTGAATTCGCAGTTTGTTGGTTTGTAAACACAAACGGGAGACGTGTAGAAAGTTTGATGAAAAAATTATGTTCTTGAAATCTCGACAGCTCGAACATTTCTCTCCGACAAGAGAAATAAACAACCTACAAGGAAATGAACAGTTTCTCCGTATCCAAGGAGATTGTGTTCATTGAAGATTTTTGTTGTTGTCATGAAACAAGAATCCTCGAACGTGTTTTGGAAAAACAATCGATTATGATCAAAAGGACTCCATTATGATACAAAGCTCTCCAATCGAGTTTCAGTAATGCAAATCAACAAGGAGCTTAAAAATCCAGCTCTTGAAAATGACTATCTACCGAAGACCGCATCGCTGGTGAAAAGTCAGACCCTCGCAAAATGGAATCAGCAACATTCAGGCCACTGTATAAAACGGTGCGGTTCGTAGGAATTTTAGACGTGTGAACTCTGGCTCTACTCATCCAAGAACTGTAGACCATAACTAGCGGCACATCAGCTTGCGGTGGTTCCGCTCTCCTACTTCGGACATCACCGACTTCCTATTAGAATAACACGGTTCGCATGTGCTTTCCCTTCCTCCGCGTGATTCTGACGCAAAATAACGATCGAGACCTTCGAAAGTCCTGGGATATCACCCATTTGACGACACTAGTTTTACATGGCGTTTCATGCACTGGGTATGGGACAATGAGTTCTTAAACCAAGGGAAAAAACGCAGCCTGTACGCGGAACATGAGTTGGCAGGAATAAAATCAATCTGAGTTCAATCACAGAACATTATAACATCTCATTTGAGTCCCAGAATCATACCTTCGGCTCAGTTCAGTTCATTCTACACAAAATCTCCATGATTTTAAAAACTCATTGTTGTATGTAGGTAAATTTTAGAGGCAAGTAAGCATAGCCTCAAGATAAAAAATTGAACAAAAATATGATAAAGTGTAATCTTCCTTATAAAATAAAAATAATCGAACTCTTGCTTAATAATACTACTTTGGGGTACACCGAAGAGGTCAAATAAAATTCGCGGGTCGAATATTTCA
This sequence comes from Cyrtorhinus lividipennis, assembly GCA_019603395.1. Lineage (NCBI taxonomy): Eukaryota > Metazoa > Arthropoda > Insecta > Hemiptera > Miridae > Cyrtorhinus > Cyrtorhinus lividipennis. Next base: position 21,782 of record CM034009.1, read on the forward strand.
ATTAAGTTGATCTGAAAAATAACAAACGTTCACAGTGGTTGTATCGAATTCGTGGTTTAACGCGTTGCTTGAAAGCGAAGAGTTTTGAAGGCACGATAGTCACTTCCTACTACCACCAGCCTAGCTCAATGGAGGATGAACATAACGATCCGAACCAAAGCTGTTTTTACGAAGCTTATACGAAAGAATCTCCGGGTCACAGGGTGTTAGCCGTTGGAGAGAAAACGGAGACCATTGTTGGTAAACAATCTCGTTTGGTGGTCTCTACATTAGCCCTCAGAGACGAGGACTTAAAAGGCGACAGATTAGAAGCGCTAGGGCTTCCATACTATCTTCGTGGCTGTGATTACATCACTCGCCGACTATTCTCCCCAGACCTGAACAAACCACGCGGACTCCGCTGGCGTACGTTTAAGGAATCGAGCACTCACTGTTTTCCTAAATACGTAATAAAGTCTCTTTTCCAGCTACAGCCGCTACGTACCCACTCCAGCTCTAAACAGAATGTGGTATCCAGACCATAAACCGTCAGAAAAGGCTTTGTCAAAGATGACGTCTCTGTGCAATGTGGTTTCCTTATGCCATACACAGCTTTCGAAGTATTTTTAGTGGGTATCAAACAACGCTATGAATCACGCCGACGGATTGAGTTCTATTTTCCAAAAGGCCACAAGACTAAATGCTTACCAGGGTCTCCGCGCTACTTAGCAGTAAAATTAGTAGGGATCTATACTGTACCTGTAACGGGGCGGCAGATTCCAAGCGCCCCGTCAAGAAACTTCGGCGGCGGGGTACGGATCGACCCCTCTCCCCTCCAAGCGCCTGACCCAGCTGGGCGAAAGGCGTGTCCTCATTGGATTGGTTGGGCGACGGGTGGCGCGAGACACCCAGGGAGTATAGGAGGAGGGGAAGGCGACTTGACGAGCGGACTGGGGAAAGGCTCGGAAGTCAGTCGTATACGAACTCAAGTGGAAGAAAGTTGGGATCTCCGTTCGCCATAATCTCGTGAGGACGAGGCGGAACGAAGTGAAGTGAAGCGGAACATCGAAGCGGAACAACCGACGCGAAGCAGATCAACCCCTTGTGAAGCCGGTGTTGTGAAAGTGACCTGAGGGAACAAGTGTATCGTGGTTCCTTCAGGGTGAGAATTCGGGAATTGGGAGATCAGCCAATTCCTCTCCCGTAACAGTGGGCCCTTATACGAACTGAAAATCCCCCGTCGGACCCGAGTGTTGATTTGTTCGCGCCCGATTCGACGGCCAATAGTCCAGGTTTCCCACGCACCGCCAGTCGTCGGACCTCCGTCGGAAAGAGTCTCGCCTCCTCCGGCCTGGACGGCGTTCCCCTGACCGAAGCCGAGCAGCGAAGAGAACATCACCCTGTTGTCTCCATCCGAAGAAGTTGGTACACGTAAGTGGCGAAATAACTCTGTCTCGTACCCTCGCAACGCGAAAGTCGAATCTCTAAATCTGGCCCAAGCCCTGACGTTTAGTCACCAGAAAGCTGATCATAGAGTTGTACATTGTAGCCGTAATATTTAGTATTTTGTCTGTCGTGCGTTAGGAAAAGTAAAAGGAATTAGGGGAGGACATTAACAAATCACTTCCACTTTTACCGTTATTCAAACCAAACATTTTGAGCCTTCAGCTACCTCGTAAATTCATTTGGCCCTCAGCCCTTCACTTTTGCCTACTCCATAATTAGGTTACGTAATAGTCAATATCCTTCTCGGCCGAGACATTCCGTATTTTATATTTCTGTCAATTGCGTTTATTATAAGTCAATAATGAATCCTTGTCTTTTCAATCACGAAACCCCATTCCTCAGAGCTTGGTAAATCCAGTTGTACTTGGCGTCCATGACCGACCATTGCAGACATTCCGGACGGTAAGTGAAAGTATTTAATCTCCCACTAATTATTCGCCTAGTTCTATTTTTGGATCCCTAGCCCGTTACGTGAAAACGACGGGTCACATCTTTTGGTGGCAGCGGTGGGATTTTTCAGAAATCTCGATTTCTGTCGTATCCACAACAAGTGATCTTGACCAGGTGAATATTGGTGAGAAAAAGCTCTGAAGGAATTGGGTCGCGTTCCATAATCTTGAAATTCAAACTGTGCTAGTTGTAGATTCCGAAATTTAAAATTGTAAGAAACAAACAAATCGGCCCGAGTGTGAGGAAGCGAGTGAGGAGCCAATTGACTTCAAATCCGTGTCTAGGATTTTTTCTTTCCAAAAATCGAAATTTAGATACTGGCTCATTTGTTTAGTAGCATCACTCTCACTGTAGCCTTCTGTTCCGAAACTTGTCCCGGGGCTCTCTGTTCCGAGACTGTTCCGGGGCCCTCTGTTCCGGGACTGTTCCGAGACTTGTCCCGGGGCTCTCTGTTCCGAGACTGTTCCGGGGCCCTCTGTTCCGGACTGTTCCGGGACTTGTCCCGGGGCTCTCTGTTCCGAGACTGTTCCGGGGCCCTCTGTTCCGGGACTGTTCCGGGACTTGTCCCGGGGCTTTCTGTTCCGAGACTGTTCCGGGGCCTTCTGTTCCGAGACTGTTCCGGGGCCCTCTGTTCCGGGACTGTTCCGAGACTTGTCCCGGGGCTTTCTGTTCCGAGACTGTTCCGGGGCCCTCTGTTCCGGGACTGTTCCGGGACTTGTCCCGGGGCCTTCTGTTCCGAAACTGTTCCGGGGCCCTCTGTTCCGGGACTGTTCCGAGACTTGTCCCGGGGCCTTCTGTTCCGAGACTGTTCCGGGGCCTTCTGTTCCGAAACTGTTCCGGGGCCCTCTGTTCCGGGACTGTTCCGGGACTTGTCCCGAGGCCTTCTGTTCCGAGACTGTTCCGGGGCCCTCTGTTCCGAAACTGTTCCGGAGCCTTCAGCTCCAATTGACATCCCGATTCCAGACCCGTCATAGCTCTTACCAACTGGGAAGTCCTTTCTCGATTCGTGGGGAAATTATCGGTCCTTGGTGCGCAAGAAAGTGATCTATCGGTTCTATAATTTTTTGTACTTATTTTCTTTTTATTTTTATTTAACAAGTGAGCTCGCGACCATGCACCAAAACAGCAGCCCATCAGACGAGGGCGAAGCCATGATGAACGCCGTGACGGAGGCAATGAACAAACTGGGCGCCTTTTTCCGTGAGCCTGCTGCCTCCGGCATTCCGCGGTCGTTGTTCATGGAAGTCGACACGTGGAACCCTGATGAGCCGGATGCTATCACGGCATCCATGTTCTTCCAGGAGGTGGAGCAAGCAACCCAAGAGTTTGACGAACACAAGAGACTACGATTCCTTCGTACCCGCCTGAAAGGTGGAGCCAAGCGATTCCTCCAGGATGGTCTTGGCGACACCCCATACACGACAGTGAAGAATGCCATACTGGCATGGTATGGCGAGGAAAGTCCCGAGAAGGCAACCATACGACTCTGGACAGCCCAGAGAGACTCCGACGAGTCCATCCGACGGTTCGCAGAACGACTTCTGGCCACGGCACGATCAGCTGTCCGAACTGAACCCCACCTGAACGATGCTCAACGTCGGGAATGGACAAGACAAAAGGCACTCAGCGCTTTTGTCCGCGGACAACCGAAAGAACTCCATCTCTACTTGCAGGGTAACCCTCCGGACACCTTGGAGGATGCAGTGGAGCGGGCTGAGGGATGGGAGGACGTAATGAGAGCAAAGCACGACGACGATGCTCGATGGGACATAACTGCTATCAGTGGATCAAGACCTTCGGAGCCCAAGAAATGCTACTCTTGCGGAGAACCAGGGCATTTTGCAGCAAACTGCCTGCAAAAAACCAGAAGCCCACCTCGTTACCCAAACAAACCGGCCACGTTCGGCGATCACCAGCGGATACCGGTGCCGACGAAGTTACCACCAACCGTCCCGGTGCTGCCCTGCATGTACTGTGGTGATCTTTCTCACTTTCCAGTGAGTTGTCCCCACGGACTCTACGCAGCCTTGTTCTGCAATTTCTGTGGATCACGTGACCATCTGGAGGCTGAGTGTTTTAAGAAAAAGAAGACCCTGCCTATCTCAAATCCACGAACGCACCAGGTCAGAAACATCAGCACGACCCAGGAAACCCAAGCCAATCTCACGACAAATAATGAGGACGAACCAATCGTCGAAGTCCGCGGAGACGAGCTGGTGTCCTACCAGACCGCTGTGAATTGTGTCATGAGGCCCATGATACTGATCACCGCCGGCTTGGGGAAGGAATCCCGGCGAATGGTCGTGGATACTGGTGCTGCAGTGTCTGTCCTATCAAGACCTGTGCCTGGCATTGACATCCGCCCAACAACGTTGGAGCTATGGGGGTGCCAACGGACAACCACTGCCCGTGCTGGGGATCCAGGAGGTACGTACCACCATTGGTCTGGTTACGATTACACACCCATTCTATGTCTTCCGACGACCTGACTCCGGCTTGGATCTGATCGGACTGGACCTCCTGAGGAAATTACCCCTTGGCATACGCCCGGATATCGGCTTAGTGGAGATGAAGGAACCCGCCACTGGGAAGATGATCTCCATCGGCGTGGTCGCCACTGACCCGGACCTCCTCAGGCACATCCGTCAACTGAAGGGCGACGGGATGGCGCAAAAAGCCCAGAAAACCGCTCAAGCCACGAAACCCGACACCGACCACAACTGCCAGGGCGGGCCAACAGTCGCTTCAACATCTGCCAAAGCCTCTGAACCTCGCGTCGACGACAACCACCAAGGCCAACTGACCACCGAACCAACACCACCCAGGAAGCAGCCGGTGGTACACCCTCCAATGTCCGATGTAGCAGAGTTCCCAATCGAGATCTGGGACAATCCCCCTTCAACCTCTGAATTGGAGCACCAGGTGCATCAGCATCTGACTCATCTGGCAGGACCCGACTCCCAATTGGTCAAAGACGGCCTGAGCCGTGTTCCTGTTGGCGCCATCATATTAAGTATGCCAAAGGAACTTCTGATAGCAGCCCAATCCTTGGACCCCTGGATCTCCACCCTGACTGCTGACCCAGAGAAGCATCGACTAAAGAAGGAGGAAGAAGTCTGGAGAAGGAGGTCGATGTGGATGGCCAGCGGATCACGGTGCCACTGATTCCATCCACCATGCGGCGCTGGTTCCTGACCAATTGTCATCAACATCA
>CM034009.1:28324-59611 GCA_019603395.1 Cyrtorhinus lividipennis
GTGGGCCGGGCACCTGGCATAGAAACAACCACCGCGAGTCGCAAACGGTACGGGTACTGGAAGAAGATGGTACGTGACGTCGAGAGTTCGTCCAGAAATGCCAGGATTGCCAGGAGAGGAACACTTCCCCGAATTTGACACCACCAATCCAAAAACCCGACATACCGACCCAAATCGGTCAAATTGTTGGTATTGACTTTGTGGGCCTCTACCTGTCGAGGAGGTACCAAATACATCCTGACGTTAATCGATCAGTTCTCCAAGTATGCAGGCTTATGTCACCGCAGATTGCACAGCAGTAACACCGCTGCGGTATTGACCACGAAGTACCTACCAACCCATGGTGCACCTGAGAGGCTCGTCTCTGACCGAGGCGCCGCCTTCATCTCTGGGTCGTCAAGGAGCTCTGCGACACCTGGGAGATACGCCACGTCCACACCTTCCGCTTACCATCCACAGGCCAACGGAGTATGTGAGCGATTCCATCGCACCCTGGCAAACCTGGTGGCAAACTGAGACGCAAAACCCAGGACTGGGAAGCCGCCTTGCCTTTGGCACTAGCTGCCTACGCGCACCCCCCCACTGTAGTACGGGCTATTCGCCAAATCACCTGGTTTTCGACGAGAGCTGAGAATGCCGCACCTAACCGAAATCAGCATAAAACGAAGCAACATCGCCCTTGAAGGATCAAACACCAGAAATGGTGCCGAGTCGCTTGGAAACTGAGCGACAGTTGAGGCCGCCTGGCACACCCGTGAGGCAGGCATCAACAAGCGACGCACTCTCGGGAGTTCAGATAGGCCCACCGTATATGCCCAGCAGCTCGTCGTCCCCACCAGGCACAGTGAGGAAGTTCTGGAGCCCCTGGAAGGACCGCTCCGTGTGACCCGCAACTGACGCATGCAATTACGAGGTCCAGGATGTCCTGGGGAAGACCACGCGTTACCACCTGCATGCTCAAGCCGCGTTTACCACACGCGTGCCAGACGACGCCGTCACCCCCGACGTAGCGGAAGAATCGCGCCCACCCAGAGCCCTGCCCCTCCACCTAGCGAAGATAGCGGAGAGACATGGTTGTTGGACCCCCTTGAATGGCCGGAACCAGTACTGACCGAAGAAAATCCCGAACCTAGGCCCAGGGCCCTGGAAGATCTTCCAGTCGAATCCCAATTCCGACTAGGACGGCGTCCAGTCCATACGATTAAGACCAAGGCGCCGGACGATCGACTACGCGCACTCCACCGCGGGGAAGATGTCAACACCTAGAATGGGATGAACTAGTTTACGGATAAAGTTTGTCAAGTTTTTGTTGTATACTCTGTATTTTGGGAAATAGAATAGGGGTGTCCTTAACTGTAGAACAACCCCCCGATTGGAAATAAAATGCACAACATGTATTACCTTGTTTTACTAATGACCTTACCTCATGATTCGGGACAGGACTCCCTTGGCTCCCCCCCCCCTTTTTTTGTTTTCCTTTTCCTTCGTAATGGCAAGCAAAATCTAGGGTGTGAAATGTGTGAGTTGGAGTGTGAGAAGTAGTACTAAAGAAAGGGCCGGTTTTATTTTCACATCATAGTAGGAATAGAAGATAGACATCGGAAGACACATCTCGCCATCGCACCCCTTGGAACATCAGCGCCATCATGCTCTCGACGGGTGGGACGTCCTGTCCCGTCCCTGCACCAAGCGACGACACCCCCGACAACGTACCGCGAGAGAAAATGCCGGAACCTGCGCCCACGGACCCTGCCTACCCAAGCCCTGCCTCCTGCCCGAACACGAGAAGGACCACCACCAACCTGTGCCGCTGTAGACGATGGCGGTACGAACAAGCATGGATAGCGGCCAAACGACCTGACGCAATGCCCATCGACCAGTCACCCCCACCGGAAGGAAATTGCCGAGGTAGACCTCGGCCTCCAATCGAGGAGTGTAACGGGGCGGCAGATTCCAAGCGCCCCGTCAAGAAACTTCGGCGGCGGGGTACGTATCGACCCCTCTCCCCTCCAACGCCTGACCCACTGGGCGAAAGGCGTGTCCTCTTTGGATTGGTTGGGCGACGGTGGCGAGACACCCAGGAGTATAGGAGAGGGAAGGCGACTTGACGAGCGGACTGGGGAAAGGCTCGAAGTCATTCGTATACGAACTCAAGTGGAAGAAAGTTGGATCTCCGTTCGCCATAATCTCGTGAGGACGAGGCGGAACGAAGTGAATTGAAGCGAACACTCGAAGGAACAACCGACGCGAAGCAGATCAACCCCTTGTGAAGCGTGTTTGTGAAAGTGACCTGAGGGAACAAGTGTATCGTGGTTCCTTCAGGGTGAGAATTCGGGAATTGGGAGATCAGCCAATCCCTCTCCCGTAACAGTGGCCCTTATACGAACTGAAAATCCCCGTCGGACCCGAGTGTTGATTCTTCGCCCCGATTCACGGCCAATAGTCCAGTTTCCCACGCACCGCCAGTCGTCGACCTCCGTCGGAAAGAGTCTCGCCTCCTCCGGCCTGGACGGCGTTCCCCTGACCGAAGCCGAGCACGAAGAGAACACACCTTTGTCTCCATCCGAAGAATTGGTACACGTATTGGCGAAATAACTCTGTCTCGTACCCTCGCAACCGAAGTCGAATCTCTAAATCTGGCCCAAGCCCTGACGTTTAGTCACCAGAAACTGATCATAGAGTTGTACATTGTAGCCGTAATATTTAGTATTTTGTCTGCGTGCGTTAGGAAAAGTAAAAAATTAGGAAGGACATTAACAATATCACTTCCACTTTTACCGTTATCAAACCAACTATTTTGAGCCTTCAGCTACCATCGTAAATTCATTTGGCCTCCCCCTTCACTATTGCCTACCTCCATAATTAGGTACTAAAAGTCAAAATCCTTCTCGAGGCGAGACACTTCCGTATTTATATTTCTGTCAATTCGTTTATATAAGTCATAATGATCCGTCTTTTCTAAACACGAACCCATTCCTTCAAACTAGGATCAAATCCAGTTTCTTGGCGTCCATGACGACCATTGCAGACATTCCGGACGTAAGTGAAAGTTTTAATCTCCCACTATTATTCGCCTAGTTCTATTTTTGGATCCCTAGCCCTTACGTAAAACGCCGGGTCACATTCCTACTGTGGAACGATCTGGCCCGAAACGTTGCCAAAGTTTTTTCGCGCCTAGCTCAAACGGGTATCCGAGCAAACAAACTGATAACAAGCAGACACTCAGAAACATCCACTTAGTCATGGCACATTGCGATTGTTGATTAGTACGTTCCTTCTTTTAGTTCTCAATCGAACAAAGATCAACCATGTCTTCTCTATGATACAACATGTAGGTAGGCAGATACAACAAGAAACCAACACCTTGCGCTATACCTCCAAGCGGCTGGAGCGTAAATGGGAGCGGCTCAAAAGAGCCGTGGGGTTATGGAGAAATCTAAATATAGTGATAAATGTTGGACGAGTTCCGAATGTTCAGCCCGCAATGAAAGGACAAATCAAAACTCGCCCACCTCCAGGGGACACTCGTCACGTCCTCAGGAACCCTTTTCGCCTTCATGCTGCGCTCATGTTTACACCACTGTCTATTTGTCCAATGCTGCGACTATCCAGGTGTAATATAGCAATAATAATTATTATATAGTATGACTACAATATAACAATCAAAGGTTTAAAAAAGTTTCGAATTCAACTCAAATTGTTTTCAGCTCTAATAGAAGGACATCTCAAGAAGATGGGGACGTAATGATTCTTTACAGGAGCAATGCTTTTTCCTAGTATCCGTTTATTAAGAGTTATTTTTATTATTTTACTATTTACTTATTACTTACTATTTAATTACCCCAAATGTAGGTTTTTTGAAACACCTCGACGATGCGCTTTCCCAGATTAGCAGAATGCACTTAGAATAGATAATCAACAATCGTGGAATAATTTGCAGCATTTTAATTCATGTGTGACGCTTGTTACCACTCTATCGATAGCCACATTGCAACGTAGTAACTTCGTCAACAGTTGTCTGTTTGGTATTCGTCAGGTTCCGCTCAGTTCCTTAATTTTGCGTAGAGGTGTACCCGGCTCGGGGGTGGGTTTAGAAGTTATGACCCACCCAGTACATACTCGTACCGCTGGATCCTGTTTCATTGGGATTCTCTCGACCCAGAGATATAAATAGCGCCTCGTGCAGCCGTTCTCTAAAACGGGGCTTTGTTAATATCGTCTTTACTTCCTAGACAAGCAAATGGTGGTGCCCACTGTTCTTCAGTGATTAGAGTAATTTTATGTCACTACTCGCAGTACGACATTTCCATGAAATGTGCACTCACTGTATAATAAAATCGACAAAATGCCAGGGAGTGGGACGTTATAGTTATCAAGAAAAAAATGCTTCCTTGCAAAAACCGTTTGGGATCTCAATCCTCGAAAAAGATCCGTTCCCCAGACTTAAGAACCGGACGGTCTCCTTTTGAAGAAAATTACACATCGATAATGTGCTAACGTAGGTACATACTCGTAAATCAACTAAACATATCGTGTTGAAATTGACTCACTCTAGTTCCACAAGGTAGGGAACGAATTTTCTATTTATTCAAAGGCCATTGAATTCACCCTGTACGAAATGCAAATTTTCCGTTTCAGGCTGTTGAATTGAAAAGGCCGGAGATCAGGTGATGTGGGGAGATTCGTGAGGTAACAAATTAGGCGTTGTAAGAAGCTTGGAGGGAAGGGGCCGTCCAACTTGATACCTTCACCGAGATACGGCTTGAAAAACATGATACGCTTTCATCCCTTTGGGAACTAACAAGACTGTTCCGGACAATCTAACTTTCCTCCGAATGCTCCTGCTTACGGCTTGTAGGTGTGTTCTGTACAGCTGAAGGCTGAAGAGACTTAAAATACCTTTGGGACAGCGTTGGTGATTGACATCGTAGACCGGACCGTCACTAATTGACAACGTAGAAGGCATTTCAATTACCCTGGAATGAGACGACCGAAAAACACAAATTCGAGTAGGACCGAGGACGTTGTCGGTGAACCATGTCCTTGTTCGGTAATTTTCTGGATCATTCCGTTTGAAGAGGGGAAAAGAAATTGCAATTCCGTTACGCATTCTACGCAGAAAAGTGTTAAAGTCTACGAATAATAATCCTTGATTATCTTGCTAGCCTAGTGAACAGCAAAGCAATCAAAATGTATCAATTTGTGTTTTTATGTGTTGAAGATTTTCGACGGACTGGATCAGTATTTCCACCAAAAGTATGGTGTACTTGGATCAAAAGCACTATAATTTCTATAAATTAAAAAAAGCCAACTTATAAGAAATAAGAATTTTAAAAACCTGATATATTAAGATGATTGCAACGTGCTAGGCAATTTCGGAACCGATTTTGAAACAACATGAAATCCGTGTCCATGAGTCCAACTCTAATCCGTTTCTCGTCTTCGATAGTTCTTGAAATTCAGCGGTTCGCAAAGCTAGAAATAACGAATAGAATGAAACGCATCGCAGTATTGATGAGCAAGCCACCATTTATTTAGAAAATAAAATACTAGCACGGCAATAAAATCTTTGGTAACTGTACAATGAAATCAGACGCAACTTCTGCTCCCAAGTTCACCATAATCAGTTGACTTGTGAACATTCGTGAAGTTGATGAATAGGCACCCCAGATGGTTCGTTGAAAGAATGAAACTATTTACAGCTAAAGATGCAGGAGCAAAACAGCAATTAACAGGAATAAATTAAAATGTTGGAACCAAATTACAACCATGATTCTTTGTTTTGAACATAGTAACAGTTGCTTTATTGCTTGAATTGCAAACATTTAAATAAAAGAATAATGATCCATTTCGTAGTTGTAGACATAAATGACCATGATCTATGTACCTATTGGATCTTTTTACGTACAAATTCACCTGGACGTAAGATTGACGCGTATATTTGTAAGGAGGGGTTAGCTCCGAAGTTGGCAGCTATTCGAGAAGGGACGTGTAGCTCGAGTGAAGATTGGACGCGCTGCGCCAACTTGGCGAACTGCGGTTGACTTCTCTGAACAGCGACGTCAGAGAAACTGTCCTCTCCGACCAACTGGGTGGCGTCAGAGACCTAGCTCTTTCGCGCACCTGTTGATAAAGAAACGAAATTTCGTTTTGAGCAAATTTCCAGGGAAAATGGTCACATGGGAATATTAGAATGCGTGTCCGATGAGATAGGGATTACAAACGAGCGTCGGGTCACCTATTGCTGCATCAGTGCAGCTGTCAAGTAGACGAAAACAACAACCGGGAAAAATCAGAGTGAAGATCGCTAAAACGTGATGGTATTGAACATCTATCGTTTGACCGCAGAAAAAATATATTATTTATACTGCTATAAGAACCAGTTAGTAAGTTGAAAACACTTCAAAATCGTTGTCAATCTCGTTTACAAGCAAAGTACCATGATTTGTCATTCTCGAAGCACCAACCGTGGTCTGCTTCAGGAAATATTCTTTACTCAAAACCATTTCTCGCAGAATGTGATTTTACTTCATGTCAATACTTACGTCTAGAGTCACGAACGTGCGGTCAGTGCCGTAAATGTTTTTGGCCATGATGAAAAATGTTCCTCTGTCTTCGAGCGACACCCTCTTCAGTGTCAGACGCACGTATTCGCCAAAACTCTCTTTGAGGGTTCTGCAGCTCGTTGTAATGTCTTTTATCCCTTTCATCAGTGTGACTGGATATAAAACAGGTTATTGGTTGGATTCATGACGTTACAAGGAAACATTTTCGGATTTTCGGTATCAAATCAGGTCTAATATGAGTACACCTCAATTTCATTCAGGTGGTCTTACTTTGGGGCCGAGGTTCACCTCCCACGTAGCAGGTAAGTGTCATGTCTTCTCCTGCCGTGAGGGTCATTCTCGTGTCTGGTTTCGCCGTGAATATGGCAGGTTTTTCGTGACCGTGCCTTTCTACGACCTAAAAATCAATGTAATGTGACTAAGCTCACTGATTGGCATAACTTTATCAAATTTATTTTGAAATGTTGAAAATTAAGAAACCTGAACTGTCGTCATTGTGTCAACTGCACCTCGTCCTCGCCCAGCGACTCTGCACGTGTACACGCCTGATTCTGCTGGCGTGGCTCCTTCAAGGAGGAGAGTAAACAAGCCTCCATCCTCGAAATAATGAACTCGAGGGGAATATTTAGGAAGTGGGGCTCCTTCTCTGAACCAGGTGACTTCTGGCCTTTTGCAGCCTGTAAGCACAACGCATCTTAAGCAAATTGTAATCCTGATCTCTATTCAGGTTTGTCCTAGACAGCTTGGAGACCTAACTTAAAGGACCCCACCTAGATTACCTGCAACTTGTACGTGTACCGCTATTGTTCCACCAGAAGGGACGACTGGATCAGCTACTAAGCCAGTCACGCGGGGCATGCCAAACGCTGAACCCTTTATTGATAAGCAGACTTCTCTGGGCATGTTAGCTTCGAGTTCTGCAAAGAGAGAAGAAAAGAGAAATTGAACGTTTGACACACATTGCGATGACTGCATGAACCAGAACTACACTTGGAATTTACTCAACTAACCATTTTCAATTGATTCGTATTCCTTTTCATCATCGTCGTTAAGGGCAACTCTAACTGTGCACGTCGTCGCTGACTGCCCATCAATATTCTTCACCACGCACGTGTACTGCCCTGCATCAGACAGCCGGGCACCCTCCACCTCCAGGCACGCTACGCCATAGTTGCATTCAGTCTTGTACCTACAGTAAAAGTAGGAATAGGATTAAAGTGAATCAAAGTGACTTACGATAACTACAACAGAATCAAGAGGGCTCACCCTAGAGAATGCAACTGCTGGCAATTAGTAACAAAACTATTCATTTTTCTAAGAGGTCCGGCCCACACCCTCTCCAAAAATGTAATGTACGAGTATAAAGACGGAGGTGGAGCTCTCAGCCGTCCTTGCGGTGTCTCTCTGGCTTAAAAGCACAGAAAAAAGTTGGGGGTTGGAGAATTGGACATGGAAGCCAGTTAGGATGAAAAATCTAGTCATCCTTTTCCAACCATCAAAACACTTTATAACCACCAAGAGCCCAGCGCGTTGACCATAAGCACTCCATTATCCTATCTTCCAAAATGTATCACATTATTTTTTGTTATAGGAATTTGCACCTGCTCCTCCCAAGGGGGACCTAATGTCCGCAATTATGGTCCCACCCCCCCTAAAAATTACCGTAGTCCTAAATTTTACATGAGTTCTATATTGAATCCGTGCTTGTTATTGTGAAGAGTATTACGTCAAATAAACGGTCTTCTGAAATGCTACAGAATAAAGAAAGGCAGCAAGGATGAGTACTTAATTGTTAACCTTTAGTTACATGGTAAAATGATAGGGACGTCAGATTCTTCTTTATTCAAAGTTGATTGTCCAATAATACTTTGCAAGCTATTCAGGATACCACATAGGAGTAGCTTACCTCGAAGCCTCTGTATGGTATGCTATTCCCTTGCCATCCTTCATCCATTGTATTGAAGGATTGGGGTCTCCTCCAATGTTGCAGCTCAGTCTTATTTTCCCTCCATGTATAACTGTCTTATCCACCAGGCCATTCACAATGAACGCCCTCTACAAAACAGTAGATGTGTCACTTTTACAATTATTTTGGCTCTTTATACCAACCTACCGGTATCATAAGCAAGAATCTATTCAAATAAAAGACTAACAATGAAGGGAGACAAGTGTGTTTACTCACATGATCAGTTTTTGTGATGGACCTTGACCTTCCAGGAATGTAGGACCTGGTAGGGGTGGGTGGTCTTACTCTCGCAGATGTGAGCTCGTCCAAGTGCTTTCTCGATCCTAGTGATGTCAGACTGACTGTGCTACTGGAGTACGGCTGCTGGAGACTCCTCTCCAGAGGACTCAGAGACCTCCTGGAACGATGCTGGTAGGGCACCTGTTGAGGAGCTGGCTGGTAACGGGTTAATGATTGCGTGCTACCATAGTCCTGCAGAGGGCTAACTGACCTTCTTGACCTGTGATAGGCTGATGGTGAGTCATATTCAGGAGTTGGATGCTCCAAATGTTTCCAGCTCTGTTCCCTCGACTTATCCCATTGGTAGACATTGATGTCTGTGTGGGAAGTAGGCGGTGTCCCATTCGGACGCCTTCTAATGTCTGGGCTCAGCTCCCTCAATCGATTTTCCCACTTGGACAGATGGGCTTCCCTGTTGAAGTCCAGCGTGGTCCTCAGATCGGATGGCTTTTTAGTCCTCTCAGGTCGCACTGGTGCTGGTTCATAGTCCATCAGCTCCACGACAGAGATTCCCCTCGAAGAGTGAACACCTTTGTCCCGAGCTGAGCTCATGGTTGTCACTGAAGATGAGTATTCCATCTGCCCTCTGTTAACCTTCTCATATGAGGAGTAAATTGGAACAGCGTCCAAACTCTTGCTGATCCCTTTGGCAATTTCCCGTTTGCGTAAATCATCCAGGTGAGCCATCCTCAGACTTTCCCTGGACCTGATATTATCCAGCTCCACTTCCCTTCTTTCCACTTCCTTGAGCCGCTGTTTCTTCATTTCCAGCTCCCTCTCCCGCTGCTGTTTTGCCTTTGCCTCCTCCATTTCTTTCCTTGCTATCTCTTCTTTCTCCTGTCGTTCCTTTTCCACCTTTCGAGCTTGCAATATCCTATTCTGCTCCTCCATTTCCAGCTCTCGTTTCTCCCGCTTCACTTGTTCCAATTTTGCTTTGATGTTCTTCTCTCGTTGCTCAACTTCTTCTTTCTCCTTTTCCAGCTTTCTTCTTTCTTCCAAGGCCTTGCGTTCTTTTTCTACCCGCTCTTTCTCTTTTCTTATGGAAGTTTCTTCATCCTCTTTATCTCTTTCCTGCTGCAAGCGCATCAGCCTTTCTTCTCGAGTTTTCCTTTCATTTTCTCTGACAACTTTCAGCTCAGCATCTTTCCTGTCTACTTCTTCAAGAGCTTTCTGAGCCCTAATTTTCCTTTCTTCCACTATTTCAGATGCATTTCCCGCTTTATTCAAAGCATGTGCCCTGTCTCTCAAACTGGCTGTTGGAGCCTGACATTGTAGCAGTTCTTTCACCCCAGAATTCTCGTCTTCTGGTCCCCCTAGTTCCTCCTGGCGGTGCTTCTTCTGGTCTTCTAAAACCACCTCTTTTGGGGTACTAGCACTATTTTTCACTAATTTTCTCTTAGCATCTTCCTCAGTGACCTTCTCTTTTTCCATTTCAGCAAGCACCTTTTCTTTTGACTGTTTCTTCCTCATCTCTTCTTCTGCTATCTGTTTTTCAGCTTGCACCTTCTGTTTCATTAGTTTTGTCTTGGCCTCTTCTTCAACTCTTTCCTTCTCAGCTTGCATCTTTTCTTCTCGCATTTTGGCATCTATCCTCTCCTTTTCCAGCTCTTCTTCTTTGATTTTGTCGGCCTTTGCTTTCTCTTCTTCCTGTAGTTTTTGAGATTTCAGTTTTTCACACTCACTTCTGTGCTTTTCTTTTTTCTCAACTTCCTTCCATCCAATAGCTGGATCCAAATGTTCAAGCAATTTGATAGTGACATTGAACAGTCCACTCTCAGCATTTGTGATTGAGTCTGTTGCCCTTTTCAATTTCAGTACTGGTTGCATCAAATCTGAAGAGAATTCACTGACCATGGATTTTTCATACAAATTTTCCAATGCCAGTCCAAGTCCATCAAGGGGCTCAGCCAGTCCTCCACACACTTGCTTATACAGCTGCATGATTTCAATTGCAGTCTTCAGTTCAGCTATACTTTTGATGCCTTCAGTGATTGAGGCCTCAACATGTGATAAACTTTTTTGTTTCTCCCTAACTGCTTTGTCATTTTCAGCCTGTCTGTTGTCTTCAACCACCTTCAACAGGTTGGACTCATTTGCCTGTACTGTAAGTTCATCTGATACCTCCTTGCTACTTCCTTCCACCTGGAGTTCTTCATTCTTGGTCCTTTTCTCCCTGAGCGATTTTCTTTTCTTTTCTGTACCCAATTTTTGCTGCTCTTCTGTCAATCTATATTCTTCCTTGTTTGATTTTTTACCATCTTCTAGCTTTTCCCTCTTTTGTACTTCATCTTCATCACTTTTTGATTCAAGTTTTTCCTTTTTTCCTTTGCCATGCTGATCAAGTCCATCCTTCTTCTGCCAATCTTCTTGCTCAAACTCTTGTTGACGCTTCTGCACTTCCCTTGGTTTTTCTGATTCCAATTTTTTCTGCTCCTCTTTCACTTCTTGGAATACTTTTTCATTTCCTTCCTCTTCTTGTTTTAATTGTGTTCTTTCAGATTCTTTCTCATTCTCAAGTTTTGCCTGCACTTCTTCTTGTTCTTCTTTCTGTTTCCTTCGTTGCTTTCCTTCATCTACCTCCTCAGTTAGCTTCAATTCTTTTGATTCCTTTTGTTCCATTTCTGAAGTTAGCATTCTTTCCTTTGCTTGTTTTTTGTCTTGCTCCTTTGATTCTTTTTCTAGCTTATCTTGTTTCTGCTTCTTCAACTCTTCTTCTTGTTTTTCTTTTTCTTTTTCTATATTTTCCTTTGCAAGTTCATTGTGTTGTTGTTTCTTCAATTCCTCTTCTAGCTTTTCTTTCTTTCCAACTGCAAGCTTATCTTGTGCTTCATTCTTCAATGTTTCTCCTTGTGCATCTTTTTCTTCTGTAAGTTTATCTAGCTTATGCTTTTTCAACGTGTCTTCTTGCTTTTCATTCTCTTCCCTTTTGTTATTTTCCTTTACAAGTTTGTCTTGCTCATTCTTCTTCTGAGCCTCTTCTTCCTCTTTACTATTATCCTTCTCAAGTTCTTTCCTCTTAAATTCCCCTTGCTTTTCTTTTTCTTCCCTCTCTTTCTCTTTCTTTGCAAGTTTACCTTGTTCTTGCTTCTTCAACACTTCTTGCTTTTCCTTTTCTTCTTTTTCTTTATTTTCCCTTGCAAGTTTATCTTGTTCTTCCTTCTTCGATGCTTTTTCTTCCCTCTCTTTCTTTTCCTTCTCAAGTTGAGCTAGTTCCTTCTTCTTCTTCATTTCTTTATCTTGTAATTCCTGTTTTGCTTTAATTTCTTGCTCCTCTTTCTCTTGTTTTTCATGATCCAATTTCTGCTGTTCCTCTTTTACTTTCAATTCCTTTTCTTTTGCTTCCTTTTCCTCTTTTTCCTTTAATTCCTTTTCTTTTTTCAACATTGCCTCCTTTTCTGCCTTTACACGTCTTTCCTTTTCCAATAGTTGATCAAGGTGGAAAATGGGGTCAAGATGATCAACTAAGGCAGCTGTAGTTTTGAAAAATTCATTTTGTGCTGCAGATTGCTCTTGCAACTGGATCAAAGTATTTTTTATCAATTTTATGGAACCCAATAAGTCAGCCTCAAAAGCCTCAATGTTAGATGGCCCATGCAAGTAGGAGAGACATGAATTCAGATCTTCAATTGGTTTAGCAAGTGACCCACAAGCTGCACTTAATTTGTTCAGGACTTTTGTGGCTGTGCTCAACTGTGAAATTGTATAAATGCCTGCACTAATCATCAGTTCAACATCCTTCAATGTTTTCTCTTTTGCTTTACCTGAGTCAATATGCGTCACAAGGCTTTTGCAGATAGATACCAGAGCAGATTTCTCTCCTTTGGATTCAATGGTTGTAATTGTTTGTTGAATGGCTTCAATTTGTTCAACACTAGAGTGATGGATTACTTCGGGTTGAACATTAATAGGAAGTTGGTTCAGTTTGGCTTGCAGGGCCAAAAGCGGAGCACAAACTTTTGCCACATCTCCCTCTTTAGGAACATCAACAAGCAAAGCAACTGCTTCCTTGAGCTTGGCTAGGTCTTTCAGTTCTCCTGATACCAGCTGTGCTGCCTCTTCTTGCATTGAATCCTTACCTAGTTCAATATTTTTCACAACACTGCAACAAATTTCAAGCATTGTAGATTTTTCTTTCCCTTTCAACTGTGTTATTTGCTGCTTTAGAGCAGATAATGGTTCAACTGTGCCTCGAATAAGTTCTTTTGGCTTACATTTGGGAGACAGCATTTTCAACTTCCCTTCCAGAGTTACCAAAGACTCAACCATTGCATTTTCTCCTCTCATCTGAGAAGCATCTGCCACAATGCTGACTACATTGGTTAGTTTGGAAAAGTCACATGTGTCTTCTGTCAGCAGTTCTAAGGCTTCTTTCAGTGCAGACTCTTGGCACTCCTCAAACTTTTCAAGCAGCAAACTGCTAACTTCAAGGAGTTGCGATTTTTCTCCAGTCTTTCTAACATTAGAGATCTCTTGCTGCAGTTTCAACACAGGCTCCAATGTACACTTGAGAATTTCCTGTGAGCTAGGAGAGCCCTTTAGTGTTACAAGTTTGGCTTGCAGCCTGGATAATGGTTCAAAAATTGCGCTTATTTTCAATGACTCATCTTTAGGAACTTCAACTAACAGTGCCACAGCTTCCTTCAGTCTAGAGCCATCACCCAGTTCCTGTCTCAGAAGGTTAGAAGCATCTTTCTGCATAACAACCTTCCCCTGTTGAGCTTTCTCCACAACAAGTTCACATATTTCAAGCAAATCTGAATTCTCACCAATTTTTCTCAAATCTTGGACTGCTTTTTTGAGAGTTGCCACTGGCTTTGAGGTTCTTTTCACTACTTCCACTGTATCTGCTCCTGGTTTCATATTTTCTAATGAAGCTTTTAAAGATGTTAGGGGTTCCAACACATGTTCCATCATATTACCTTTGTCAAAAGGCAACTTTATTAATGCTGCAATAGCCTTATGCAACATTGCGGCATTTTTCACTTCACCTTTGAGGATCTGAGTGACTTCTTTTTTGACAATTTCTTTACCTATCTCTGCACTCTGAACAACCATTTCACAAAGTTGGAGAAGTTTTCCTTTTTCTGCCTTACCAACAGTGGATACTATTTGTTTCAGCGCCTTAATTGGCTCAGCAGTACACTTCATGACATCTATGGGTTCAGCAGATGGCCCCACTTTGTCCAGTTCCGCCTTTAAAGCACTCAGGGGCTCGTTCACTTTGCTCCACAAGACCTCTTCTTTTGGGATGTCAATTAAAAGTGCCACTGCTTTTTGCAGTTTGAGTGCATTTTGAGGTTCTTCTGCAAGGAGTTTTTGAGCCTCCAGTTGCATGGCTTCTTTAGCAGATTCTGTTTTTGTTATAACAAGATCACAAATGTTTAGCAGCTGAGACTTCTCTCCTGATTTGGCAAGGTCTGTCACTACCTGTTTAAGTGCTCTGATTGGTTCAATTGTCATTTTCAGTATTTCTGAGGGTTCTGCCGTATCACTGATACCTTCCAATTTCGCCTGCAGGGCTTGCAGTGGTAAAGTCACTTCTTGTAATTTCTCTCCTTCATCTTTTGGAATGTCAATCAAAGTTGCCACAGCTTTTTTGAGAGAAGACAAAGACTGTTCACCTTCCAAGAGCAACTCAATGTCTTTTTTCAAAGCGTGTTTGCCTTCTTCAGCCATGTCAACCACAAGTTGGCATGCTTCTAGGAGCCCAGCGGTCTCGCTTCTAGGTTTAATTTCAGATGTAATTTGTTTAAGGACTTTCGCAGGTTCCATAGTTACACGAATTATTTCCTCAGGTTTGGCCAAAGGACTGAGCAATCCAAGTTGAGCCTGTAGGGCAACAAGAGGTTTGTTGGCTTGACTGAATTTTGGTTCATCTTTTGGGACATCAATAAGAAGTGCTATAGCTTTTTGGAAGTTGTTCAATACTTTCTCTCCTTTTAGCAGCTTTATAGCTTCCATCTCCATTAATTCTTTCCCTTTCTCTGCAGATTGCACAATCAGCTCACATAGTTTTGCAACTTGAGAATTTCCTCCAGTTTTGGAAAGATTGGAAACTACTTGCTTGAGAGCTTTTGTGGGTTCCAATGTGTATCTCAAGATTTCTACAACATTGGCATCTGAGTTCATTGACTCTAGCTTGGCTTGCAATGCAAGAAGAGGCTGGTCAGCCATGGATTTAACTGCTTTTGACATTGGGATTTCAAGCATCTTTGCAACAGCTGTTTTGAGGGTTGTAACAGTTTGCTCATCTTTCAAGATTTTGACAACTTCATCTTGCATTTTCTTCACTCCTTCTTCATTAGCCACTATAAGCATATTGCAGATCTCCAGTGATTTTGATATTTCTCCTCTTTGTTCCAAGTTCAATACTGTTTCTTTTAGAGCATTTACTGGTTCAAAGGATTTGCGTACAATTTCTTCTGGTTTAGCTAAAGGGCTCACCTGTTCCAATCTAGCTTTAAGAGCTTGTAGAGGCTCTTTCATGACTTGCAGTTGTTTGGGAGAAGAACTCAGAGATAATACAGATACAGCTTTTTGGAGGGTCGCAACACTTTTGTCAGTTTCCAAGAGTTTAATGACTTCTTCTTGAAGCTGCTGCTCCCTTCTCTCCACCATTCCAACCATTAACTTGGCTGCTTCAAGAATCTTTGGATTTTCAAATTTAGTATGCTCAACTTCAGTAATTGCGGCCTTGAGATGTTTGATTGGCTCAGCAGTATCTATCAAGATCTCTTCTGGCTTAGCTACAGCTTCAAGTACTTCCAACTTTGCCTTTAGCGCCTTAATTGGTTGACTTAGAACAGCTGTCTTCTCTTCATCATCAGGAATAACTATCAAGAGTTCTACTGCCTTTTTAAATTTGAACAAGTCAGAGTTTTCATCCCTGAGCAGAGCCAATGCTTCTTGTTGTATCAAGTCTTGCCCTTGATCAATGTAGTCAAGAATCTCATGGCATAGAGTTAAAATTGGAGATCCCTTCTGCACCTTTTTCACAATTTTATAGAGTTGTTTCTTAGGCTCAAGAGTCTCTAAAAGAATTTCTTCGGGCCTTGCATTTGGGAGGAGATCATCAATTCTTGACCTTAGGGCAAGGACTGCATTCTGCAGCTCTTTCTCACTCAGCTCATGCACTGCTGGCAATTCATTAAGTACAGCTACAGCTGTCTGTAGTTTCCCTAAATCATGGTCCTTGTTTTTCAGCAATTGCCTGGTTTCATTCACTTTGGTGTCAACAGATTGCAAAAGCTCTTCTTCATGCTTCCTTACTGATTCCACTATTTTGCAACATATTTGGGATATTTCATTTTGGCCCTCCTTCACTAGTTTCAGTACAGCGTCATCAAACTCAGTCACATCTTTGTACAACTTACCCAACATAACATCCAATTTGAGGGTGGGTTCCACATAGTCAATTTTTGCCAGAAAACTCTGAAATTGTTCTCTAACTTCCTGAGGAAGTTGAGGGACCTTATTGAATGCCAATATTATATTTTTCAAGTCTCCCACAGACATGAGGCCTTTGGTCAGGAGGGCTTCTACAATGGAGAGTTCTGAAGGGCCTATTTGTACATTGGTTGCACAAGCTTGAACAGTTGTCATTCCTGAAACATCCTTAATTGATGCCTCATGTTCTGAAATCTGAGCCTCTGACAAACTTTTAGCATGCTCCCATGCCAAAGAATCTTCAGCGATTGCAGCCTCATTAGACCCAGCCAATTTTGAGGTGCACACAGCTGCACTTGGTTCACTTTGAGTTAAAATTAATAGAGGTGTTTCTTCAACTGCTTCTATTGCCAACTTGCCTGCTTGGATTTGCCCAGATATTGATGTTAATTCAATGGCAGCTTCTTTCCCAGACAACAACTGCTGATCTAAGCTATCAGCCTTTTCAAATGCTTGCTTTTCCTCCACAGCCACTATTCCTATCAAGCTGGTCAATTTTTCCAAGGGCAAAGTGGCAGAATTAGATAATTCGCTTGGTGAAATGTCTGATAATGTATGATCTTCCAACACATTGTGCCCTACTGTGGCAATTTGAAGATATTCTTTTGGAACTTCTTTGGGTTGAGCTTCAGTTAGTGTCAATGAAGGATGATCAAGGCTGGCTGCTTCTTCTAGTGCAACCTTGTGCTCCCCAGCTACAGTTTCTCTAATGCTACGCAATTTTTCTGCTGCAACTGCAACTGATACACTGTTGTCAATGGATGAAAGTTCTGAAAGTGTTTGATTCTCACCAAGTTCATGCTCTACCAAAGCAGCATTTACTTGACCAGCAACAGATCCAACATTGACAGCAGCATCTTGCAAGGGCATTGATACATTTTTCATACTTTCAACAGTTTCAAGCATGAGTTGTTGTTCAGCATCTACAGCACCATGGACACTAGGCAAGTGTTCAGCAGCATGAGTTGGTGTCAATGTGTCATCTGTGTGGGAAAGCTCAGAGTAACTTGAGTCATCCATTAGTTCATGGCATGCCTTAGCAGCCTTAAGGAGAAGACCTTCACCAAATGAGGATTCAGCACGAGTTGACTGAGGACCAATGCTCGACATTTCTGAAAGTGTATCATCACTCCTATTGATTATATCAACAACTTGATGGCATAATTCAAGAAGAATGGAATTTTCTCCTCTGGTTTCCAATGCAACAACAGCATTTTTCAGAGCATCAACTGGGCCTGTGAGGTCACTCACTACTTCTCCCAACTCAGCTTCAGGTTCTAATTCTTGGAGGCGAGCTTGGAGCTGAAGCAAAGGTTGCTTAAGAGCAGGTGTTTCTGTTCCCACTTGAGTCATGAGTGCTACTGCTTGCTTCAACTCATCCAACTGACTTATGTTGCAGTGGGCCATTGCTTGGTCTTGAATAAGGGCAATGTTTGTGCGTAGCTCCCTAACTGGTTTAGCCACAGCAGCTAGCAACTCAGACAACTTCTTTTTGTCATCCATAAGCACAGACTCTTGTATCTGCATGACAATCATCTGAACAGCGTTTATAGGCTGAGCCAATGATTGTAAAGCATGGACACTACTTTCTTCATCTAAATTTCTTAAACTAGGCTCATGAGATATACCCTCAACCAACAAAGCCAGTTGCTGAACAGGAACAGCCATGGAATCCACTTCCAATTTAGAACTACTACTAGCAGCAGCTTTTTCAAGCATCATTAACCCAACCTCTAAATCTGTGCTGCTCTTTGAGAATGACTCCAGATAATTGAGTTCTGCTTTTTTGATGCGTTTAGGAGAGTTAGGCCTTGAAAGTTCTTCATGAAGAGTTTTCAGGGGTGACAGAACTGATTGCAGGGCAGCAAGCGCTTTAGTCATTTCTCCATTACTCAACATCAAATTCTCAACAGCCTTTACTAGTTTTCTCACTTCTATCCTTGATGTGTCAGCAGTTTTTACTGTGTCTTCAATGTTAGCCAAGCATTCATTTAATTCATGATGGCTTTTACCACTTGCCAGCTGTTCACCATATTGAACAAGGCCACATTCAAATTTTTCAAGGAAGAATTTCATCATGACCATATCTGGGGGTACTATTAGAGTGCTTAAATGCGCTTGCATGTATTGAATAGTTGTCACAATACTTCTCACAATTGGGATGTCAACTGAAGAACTGAGTGAATCTGAACTGAATAGTTTTTTAAATTCTTTCTCTCGTCTTTGTTTATCAGCTTCATTTTGGGAAATAGCTTTTACCAATTCCTCATTGATTCTTTTGAGTTTGTCCTTTACTTCAATCACACTCTTCTTGTCTAGGACAGAATGATGCTTCAGAGTACTTTCAATGGATTTAACTGGTAAGCAAATCTCTTGCGCTCTGTCCAAGAGCTCCCCTGTGGCTTCAGATGTTAGGTCATCCACTATGTTCTGCAGAGCAAGAATTTCTCTTCCTACATCATTCACCTCAGTCTCACTTGTATCATTTGGCAATGTGCTTCTTTTCAGTCGGTCGAAACATGTCTCGAGATCTCCAACAGTCTCTAATAGCTCCCCAATGATAGATGTTGATGGCTGTATGAGTTTTTCTGCTTCTTTTTTCCGGATGGATGAATTCAATACTTGATTTATGTTGTGTAAAGCAATGGAGGTTTCTTCTACATCTGAAGGGCTTATTGTTGCAGCTTGTGAAAGTTTTACCTCTATAGTTTTTATTGGTAAACAAACTTCAACTGCCTTATCAAGGAGTTCCCCAGATGCCTCAGTGGCAACATCTTGGATCAATGCTTGCAATGTGGCAATCTCCATGGCCATTTCAGCAACTTCAATGTCTCCACCTCTGATTTTACCTTCCCTCTTCAGTTTGTTAAAGGTCCTATCCAGTTCATCCATTGTCTCCAGTAATTCTCCAATGACAGAAACTTCAGGTTCAGGATCCACCTGTGTAATAATTTCCATCTTCATAGGTGATTTTCGGTTCATGATGCTTCCTCCAATATCAATTACAGCCAGCGCAGCCTGGCTTGCTGCTTTCAGTGTTGGTGCATCTGTCAATTTTGCTAGGTCTTTGAGATCATAGTGTATGGATTCAGCTTTGGCAAGAATAAACCTGACCCGAGCTCCATCAGCTGCATCCTCGGACAATAAATTATCAAGCACTCTTTGCACACTCTTGACATCATTCTCAATTGTTTCAAGGATCATCTTGTCATTTTTCTCAACAACTGAGTTAGAGAGGGCCTTTACAATGTTTTGTTGCAACTTATCAACCTGCTCTTTCATTGCACTCATTCCCTGAACCCCACTAGATGATGATGTGAATTCTTCAACAGACTTCAGCTGTTCATGGAAGCTCAACATGGCAGAACCTAGTTGCTCAATTGCAATCAATGTATCTCTGCTCCTATCAATGGCTGTTCCCTTATCACAATCAATTACTCTAGTCGACTGTTCTATTGCAACTTTGAGGTTGTGTATAAAATCTTGCACCAGGACCAAAGATTTGCGTTTGCTCGGTTCAATGGATACTGACAAATCATCAGCTTTAGAGACCACTTCTCCCAAGTTATTCGAGGCTACCTTCAGGGTATTAGCCAGTACACGTCTTGTGTCATCAACTCGTTTGCCTCGGCTCAAATGTGAATTTGCATCATCTACTGCTGTTTCCAACTCTTCAATTGCGATGCTCAGAGTTTGGAAAATTGTTGAAACTGTTGTATGGGAGTGAGATTTCAAGTCTTCAAGCGTAACTGATACCCTACGAGTTGATTCTTTCAAGGATGAGAGTGCTCGATCTGCTTTCAATAATGTCCTATTGGTTGAGCGTTGTACTTCGGTGAATTGAGCAAGGAGAGTTTGTAGTGGCTGTGTAAGAGACTGTAGGATGTCTACATTTGCTTCGATCGTTGAGGGCTCACCACCATATTCAAATGAACTTTGATCCTGAATGATTAGAATTCTTTTTTGCAGTTCTTGAATAGCTTGCCTCAATTCAGGAGTGACACCTTCAACCACGTTCTCGTGAAAATTCCCTTCAATTTGAATCAGAGCACTTTGCAGCTCCTTGAACGGATCATCCATGCTTTTGAGAAGGTCTGAGTTGAGGTCTTGCTTATCTTTTTTACCCACACATTTTAATATGGTCTCCAGCCCTGTTTGAACTCGTGTGAGCGGTGATGAGAGAATGGTTGATATCTGCTCAATCACATTAGAATCTGTAGTCAAAGCTGAAGAAGATTCTCTCAATTCACTAACTGATCGCGCCACTGCTTTTAGCCCTTGTAAGGGATCACCTTTGCCAAGGAGAACCTCTTCCGTTCGGATCATTTTAGTGGATAGTGAACTGAAGGGCTCACTCAGTTCCTTAGCGAGTACAACACAAACCTCAAATGCATCGGGTCATCAGCTGACTTGCACATGACAGTCTCGTGAAAGGAAGAGATACAATTCTGAACGCTCTCCAATGGCTCAACTAGCATGGTGAGAGCGGTTTGTGAAGGATTTGGCTCTGAACCGAAGTGGTCTGCTTCAATTTCGTGTTGAAGAATAGAAAACTCGGATCGGATGGCCTGCAGTGGCTTACTCACCTCCTGTGCAATGGAGTGAACATCTTCATATCCAATTTCTTGGCTCTTGATGCCCTTTTCCACAGCCTTTAAACTCTTTTGCAGGTCCTCCATTGGTTTCAAAAGTGACGGCAGTTGCCCGGGGATATTTCTTTCCGAGTCCACCATAGTGACGCCCTTGTCGATTGAGCGTATGCAATTGAGCATGATATCGAGAGAGTCGTCGAGGTTCCTCACAACAGGAGTGCCTTCACCTGGCAGATCTTCAAGGAAACCTTCACCGCCTGCAGAAACGTCTATGTCATTGACGACTTTGATGAGATTGTCCAGAGGGGGAATGAGAAATTCTACGGCACTGTGGGCTGAGAGGTTTTCTACGAGCTTTATCGTAGTTTCTAATTCCTCCATGGGAACAGATACCTTGTAGAGTATTGGAATACCTGCGCCACGAATCGTCTTATGACTTTTAAGCATCCCTACACTCTCCAACAGCCTCAAACTAGCATCCAAAGCGTCTAGCGGTTTCAAAAGTGAATCCACCACTTTTTTAGAAGGAACACTTCCACTCTGACTGTCTTCAACTATCACAGAAATTGTTTTCGAGGTGACAGCTGTTAATCTTTTTAAAGGCTTGACTAAATCACCAACCGCTTTCAAGATGTCTTGAATCTCCTGATCTTGTTCTTCGTTTGCTTTGGATCTCAGTTCAGTTCCAATGTTAAGCAGCCGGTCGTAATACGCCTCGAGGTCATCGTTGGCTTTTTCTTCAAGTTTAGTTAGTTCTGATTGGATAGTGTCCATCATTTTCCTATCACTCGGCACAGGACGCTTGCCGCTCGATAATTTTTGTCAGTGATTCTTGGACTTGTTCTACGGATTTGGCGTGTTCTATTTGAGTGTGGGTGGCTTGTTGGATAAAAGCAATCTCACGATTGAGTTCTTCCAACGGGCCAGCAACGGATTCCAAGATGGATGGAAGGCTTTTCTCTTCCAGCAGAGCCAAATTCTTCTTGAACTTCGTGATGGGTTGAATGAGCGTTTCCAGCATATCAGAGGAATATTTCCCACTAGGAAACTCGTGTATTTGCGCTTCAACAAGCTCGAGGTTCTTCTGAACTTCAGCAAGCGGCTCTGCCAGGTATTCCGTGATACCTTGCGCGGATTGCATGTCACCCGTAGACGATTCAGAGCCTACTTGAGCTTCAACTGCGGTTAGATTTTTCTGTATTTCATGAAGAGAATGAGCGAGCGTTTCTAAAACAGACATTTCACTCTTGTCAAAGGCTGAGTCCTCTGCAGTATCAAACGTCGCTTCGTCTTCAGTCATTTTGGCCACTGAGATAGGGCTTTTAATAGGGGAATAGTACTGAGACTCGTTGTCGGATGTTTTTGGTACTCCAGTCTCTGTGGAGTATTTGAGAGGCTCGTCGTCTTTGCAACTCTTGAAGACGTCGTCTTTATTTTTCCTGCTCTCGAACTCGTACAGAGAATCATCTTCGAGTTCGGATTCTGTGCGTTTCCTTTCACTAGTCTGTTTGAGAGAATTTTGAGTTTTCCTTTTTTCGAATTCTTGGAGCGAATCGTCTTCTTTTTCAGAATCTATAGACTTTTTCTTGGGTTTCTTACTTGATTTCCTTTCATCTTTTTCTTTCTTGTCGTCCTTGACGGATTTTTCTTCTTCCATCGGTATCATCTTGGTCTTTAGCCGAGGAGGCTTTGAAGGTGGCAATTTTTCCGTGAAATCTGCATTTATTTTGTCCATAGAAAAGTTCTCAATAGGAGAAAGCCCTCGGTCTGGAGACAGATTCGCTGTATTGAGCTCTTCAACCAGCGAGAATTCGTCAACGTCGGCGTCTGTTCTCAAATCATCTTCAATGACTTTTCGTGGGGCAGGCGTCGAAGAAAAGTATTCAGGGCTCACATCAATCACTACCGCTTCCATAACCAGCTTACCCGAGGTAGAGCTCTCTTTGGTGAACCTCATTGGAGGGAGTTCAACTACGTTTTGTTCTGAAAATTTAAATAGTTACAAGTAAAATTTGTAGTAATCGGAAGAAAATCGGTTGTTTCAGCTGTCGTGAATATTGACGATGAATTGAATTTTTAAAAACATAAGATTGATTGGTAGAGATGATTTTTAATAAAACTCTGACGATATTCGGTCTTTCTGGGCCACCCATACAACTAAATGGAAGACTGATTGACTGGATTATTCATGAATGTGTTGGCAACTGGATCCACGCAGGCCACAGTTCCCATAAGGACAGACAAATGCAGGATACACTTAATCAAATGATCTAAATATGATACGTATTTTCTTTTTAAAAAATTATGAAATATATTTATTCGATAAAGAATGAGAAAGATCGATTAAAAATGGCCAGGCTCCGTCAAAGCGCGTTTTACCTAGCTTCCATTGTTGCTTTCGTGAGACTAAAGGTTCCCCAAACCAATTCCGAAAATACACAAAGGTAGTAACAGTAAATAAAGTAAATACATCGAGTAACATAGGTACCTGTTACGTGCTCCGAAATTTGGTCGGCATACATTTCTACGATTTGGAGAGCTTCTTCTTCAGTCAAATCAGGTGTCTCGTAGAGGGACACTGATACTTCTTTTCCGTCGAACGAAAACGACACCTCTTCCGCTCTGTCGTCAATCGTCGTCGATTTGTCCGTGTCGTGAAGCTGCGACGTTCTTTCTTCGTGGATGGTCGATAATGAGCGATCCCTTGAGAGCGCTTGTCCGTTCCTGCTAGTCTCCGGGATGACACCAGTGGATTTTTCCCCTTTTTCTGATGAAATTCAATGAGATAACTACGTTAATGAGATAGTTACGTTTAATGAGACGTTACGTATGGATCTAAAATTGTTTTCCGAGGTTTCGGGAACCTACGCGTGTGAGGGATCATTTTTCACTGGATTTTGGACACTGAATCAACAAACGGGTCATGGGCAAAAATTTATAATTTAGGAATGGGTCGAATTAATTGAATTTTTAATAGAATCTGATCTCTATTAGATCTTTTTGAATTATCTTTACTAATACCATTTTTATATTAAGCTTATAGAAGTATTTATCCTTATATCTCAAAGACACGCTTTCCAGCAGAGGCAAACTCCGACTAGAGGACCATAATTCGCCACATTTTTGTCCGGATCGTCGCAATCGACACTAACATTCTCATTTCAAATTAGAACCCCTATTTTTGTAATAGTATATTTGGATTGCATGCAAAATTTTATAACAAATTAACTCTCATCGGGTTTTTTTCCCCAAATAATAATAGTAACAGGTTTTAGCAATCTCATGAAGTTACGGCATGCGACATGTCCTCATTGATCCATCTCGAATATAAATTATTCTCTGACATTTCTTAGAATGATCATCGAGCGTCAACATTTCCATACCTTCGAATCCAAGGAGTGATGCCGAACTGGAGACACTTCCCATACAATTTTGCGCAAGGCACGTGTATGTTCCCAAACAACAAGTTCCATCTTGCCCGGAAATGATTTTGTGAATGTCGCCAGGCTTGAGCTCTTTTCCGTCTTTGAACCATTTCAGCTTCGGTTGAGGAACACCGATGACCTGAAAGCCGCAACCGTGAGTATAAGCGAAAAATATCTAAATATTATTATTTTGATGATTGAGGACGTATTTACTTTGCATTCTAAATTTACTGCCCCTTCTTCGGACATAACTGCTTTCAAATCTTCCAAAAATTTGGGCTTCTTGTAGTGTTTAGGGATGTTGAGCTTGACGAAACTAGATGTGACGCTTTGACCGTAATCGTTAGTTGCTACGCATTTCCACTCTGCCTGCGGAAGGACATCGGGAAAATTAGCCGACAAATCTCCGAATAAAACACAGTGTTCCAACAAGAAGTTGATGTATGTTATCCTGGATTTAGCCAACGACATTAACATGCCTGATCGCAGAATTCTAGCTTGTTTATATCCATGTGGTAAACACCAAGTTTATCTTTTCAATCTTATATCTATCGGTGTTTTCGATTACTTCATCGTCTCGGAACCAGATCACGGTGGGTTCAGGGAACACGCTGACTGAAATCAAAACATTTCAAAATTAAAATAATTACATTGATGATTGAATAAACAAATGTAAAAAAAATAGTGGATACAACAAATGAAATAACTTTATGAATGATTAGAGTAGGAAGATTGGCATAATAACGAAATGGTAGATAATCAGGAAACCCTACGAAAACATCAAAATTTTCAATTTAATAGTTACGATATGAATCACATTAGGGTGCAAATTTACCTTTCACCGTCAATTTAAGGCTTTCGTTAATTTTAGCCTCCACACTTTTCAACCCCCCAATAAATCTGGGGGGTAGTTTATCAGAAGAAAGCTGCACCCTCTCTTCTTCGGAGAGCTGGCTTTTGATGTCTTCTAGGGTAAGCTCAGCGCTGCTTCGAGCTTCCCCCATGCAGTTTCTTGCAATGCAACAGTATGATCCTGAAAATACAGTTGAAAACATGTGAGAAATTAAATACAAATATGCTAGTCACGCGTCAACGAGCTAATTTTGAACGAGTTAGTCTTTTTTTTTCGAATTCGGTCTCTTTCGGCTCTTCGGGAATTCGGTCGGATGTAGAGACAAAGCAAGGTCGACTTTTCTCAAAACCTAGCGACACACGAGGTCACTTAAAACTGTCTGCGAGACTGAATTAGCTAATTAAACTCACCTAATGAGTTTGTTCCCGTTAATTGATACACGTCTCCGGGCTTCAATTCTTGGCCGTCTTTGAACCACGAGAGATTGGGAGTGGGATAACCGACGACCTTACATTCAAAAGACACAAGACCTTCTTCAGTTAGCACAGCCTTCAAACTTTCAAGAAACTTCGGTTTTCTATAATTTTTTGGATCTGAAATGAAAAGAAAAATATTTTCAAGTTAGCTCTGGACAAGTTGGCGCCTGTTTAGGATGTTCTTTGTGCCAAGGAAACATACATTGCAGTTTTGAGTACGAGTGGAAGGGCTGTAGATATTTTAATCCTCATTAAGAACCAGCATATAATATGGAAGAATGGTGTACTGATTGGAAGAGTGATTGTTTTGTAAATCAAAATAGAAGAGGCCTCTTAGGCAAGTTAAGGTCCTTGTCGCGCAGGCTTGATTAAACGTAAAAACATTTAAAACTTTGATTCCGATAAAATGTTAATGGTAATAAGTGTATGCGTACTATATAATGATACGATACATAATGATTATGATTACTTACAATTAACTGAGATCAGACATGACGATATAGCCTTTGCGCCGTGTTTGTTAGTCGCTACACACTTCCAAGTCCCGTTGTCTTCAGCAGTGACGCAGGATACTTTCAAACTGTACAGCCCGGCGCCATCCTCCATGAGATGCGTCCGACTGCTTTCGACGATTTCGCCTTTTGGTCCATACCAATTCACCGCCTCTGGCCACGGTGGTACGGTAACTGGCAAGGAAAAAAGCGATAGAAACGACCTAATACTAAAACTCGAGGATCACGTACTAAAATTAGAATCGGTAAGTGCGAGATAGACGCATTTCGAGCTCACCCTTGCATTCTAGAGTGACGTTACCGCCAAGTTTGATTTTCTCGTTTCGTAGCTCTTTTGCGAATATCGGTTTCGGCCCAGTAGGTAAAAAGCTGCGAAAATAAACTCAAATAAAATGTGAAGGAGTTTCAGGCTTTAGAGATTTGGAATTAATTAGAGATAGGTGTTTTAGCTTGTATTGAATTCAAGTAATTTAAAATTTCGCCTTTTATTTATTTTTCCTAAGGACTAAAAATAGATGGAATACCCTTGAACCGTAGCTGGAGCACCGTCGATGTGAACGATAGAAGTTGACTCGGCGTTGCCCATACAGTTGGCCGCGAGACAGGTGTACGTGCCCAAAGAAGTCGGGTCCGAGGCGTTTGGGGTCAGGGCAAGAACATCTCCGGCTTTGATTTCGTTGTTTCCTTTGAACCATCGCAACAGAGGAGTGGGCACGCCGATCACTTTGCACTCCAAAGAGACTGTGCCCTGGGCCGTCAGCACAGCTCTTAGCGGTTCGACAAACTCAGGCTTCTTGTAGGCTTTGGGCACTACGCAGATGCAATGATGTGTCAAACAGGTGGTGATGAATATTAAATAGTGTTGACAAAACGTAGGGGAGGTTTGAGAAAACGAAATATGGTTTTTTAATGTTTTTTGAATGCAATTAATTCCCAATAAAAAAAAACACAAAGCTACAGGCCACTGGAGGTTTTGCCTCTCCCCATTGTAAGCTATTGTATGCAAGGGAGTTGACTGTTGTAACTAACCTAGCGGTCCCATATAGGTCGCTCACCGCGTCTTGTGAGATTCTTATTCGGGGTTTCCCCTCCGCCAGAATCATAATTTATAGTCGTATCGTACTTTTTCTATCCCCACTCAGAAAGAGTCAGACTTTTATTTAAAATTTCAATTTTTCGCTCTTTAAAAATTAACGGAGTGACTTTTTTGCAGCAGCAATAACCTGAGCTGCGTGTACGCCCATCGCAAACTTTCAAATGAGGAGGTGGGGGAAGGGGTGGTAATCTCAATTGGGTCAAAACAAAAACGCATCCGATTCAGAGCCTCGTTGATTTCGCGCGAGCTTCATGAGTTGGACAGATACCAGAGAGTTTAAATTTAGCCACAGGCCTCCCACCTTTAGAAAATCACATCAACGGATAGCAGCGTCAGTCAAAAAGCATTACAATTGTCTGGTTTTACGGCTTTCTTTTGGTCTCATTTATTAATGCCTAGCGGTGGCGGAAATACACACTGGGCCTTCCTGTCTCTCATTCAGTTGATATTCCAAATATTTGGGAATTGGCCCTGGGCTGAGATGTTTTGCTACTGCGCGTAGGTATAACACGCTTTGTAGGCGTGGGGCATCCTACTCGGGTTAACTGAGAATTTTCGTTATACTGTTTACAAGCCAATAATGTTCCTATAGAAGGTATTCAAGACTTAAAACTTGAATGGTACCAACGTTCAACCTCATCAAATTTGACGAGTTGAACTAGACCTGACATTGCTACGTAGAACTGAATCAACGTTTTCAACTCGATCATGAGGAAGGTGGGATGCGTACCTAAAAGAGTAAGTTGCGCCGAAGACATGGCAGTACCGACCACGTTGGTCACTTTGACTCGCCAGAGGCCGCCATCCTCTTGGCAGACGGGGGAGATGTCGAGGCAATGGAAATTGCCTTCAGTTACCATACTTATTCTTTCGCTTTCGTCCACAGTTCTTCCATCCTTCTCCCATCGTACCTGCAAATGATATGCCTCAAATTAAACTCACGAAGAAATGTCGTTACATCATCGGAAAGTGGTTGAGTGTTGGTATTTAGCTCTTCCTCGTAAGAATTTTGGTTGACTAATAAAGACATCGTAGGAATACAATAACCCCTCTCTACGTGTGATGTGAAGCATGCGTTGCTGAATTTCCTAAACTGTGCCTCGTCCCCAATAAAATTCTGACGGTTATGACAAGGCGAAATTGCAAAACACTCACGGAGACAGGAGTAGAACTGGAGACTTCGACGAGAAACCGCGCTCGAGCTCCGACCTTCACCGATAAGTCCGCAAGTCTTCTTGCCAGCACGGGGTGTCCCGTTCCACTCCATTGTGGTTCGCTGAAACGATCTTCCTCAATTATGTCATCGACATCAACGTCATTTCCCACCATCCTCCGCCGAGTCCGAGACCTAGGAACAAAGTCAAGCAACTCAGACAAATTTATAAATCTTATCTTATCCAAAGGATCTTTCTTGTTTTGAAAACGATGAAAATCCAAAATCTAGTTGATTTGGGATCTACATTATTTGTACTAGAAGACTAGTTCAAAATGCTTCAAAACGTAGTTTTGGACATAGAAAAATTTTCTTTTTGAACCTGATGTCAAACGAAGGTTGAGCAAAAAGCTTTTCACTCCCTAGGACCAGTGACTTTGAATGATTCACATGTACACTGGAATATTTCAAGTAGGAAAATCGTCAAATAAATTTGAATTTGGATAGAAAAAAAAACTTCAGATAAATATGAGGTAGTTGCACTTGTTTTACAAGAACATCTCCCATAATTCACTCAGAAAAACTTCATTACAAGATCAGTACAAATAGTAGGAATTGGTGAAAGTGAGTGGGCTCATTTGGGTTGTACGGAGCAGTCAAAATTTACCAATTCATGTGTCAATGGATACAAAAGATAAAGGTTTTCTGCGTCGTAGGTAGGCATGTGAAATCGTCAAACATGATAGGTTAATAAATTAATCCCTCCCCCCCCATTTTAAACAAATTTAGACCCTGTTTTCATGGGAAATTCTTTTTTCGAACTAAAAATAAGCTACTTGTGCTCCTTTTAATTGCGTCATAGGAAGTCACCAGATGGTCACGATTTCAGGGTGCTTATTATGTTTTCATTAAAAACAGAAACAGGTGGTGGGGCCTTCTCTTTTCTTTCAGACCTCTCTATGTGGAAGATGGAAACTCGAGATTGCAAACCCTTTTCACTACCTCATACTCATACCATGAAATACGTAAGCCACTTAAAAACGCTGCAAATTCTTACACAGGGGTTGGTTATTCCTCGGACCAGGCGCATGGAGACTCATTTCTTCGACATGGGAAAATGGGGAAACAGTGGGTGCGGCGGGCCCCAGACCCATTCCAATCGATTCAGGATCCAAAATTTAGTAGAAAATGATACCCTACACGCCCAGGTACCAGAAATCTCATAAACACATATTTAAAATCTGCAAATTCTTACACACGGGTTGGTTATTCCTCGAATGGGGGAAACGGTGGATGTGGCGGGTCCCGGACCCATTCCAATCGATTCAGGGTCCAAAATTTAGTGGGAATGATATCCCACACGCTATTCGCCCTAGTATAGGTTACACCATGGCGCAACTGGCTAGCGCGTTCGGCAGTAACCGGAAGGTACTCAGTTCGAACCCAGGTGGAGATTTAGTTTTTTTTACCCATAAATTGACCAATTACTTCTTCCAGTGGGTGCCAATCATTCTGGGACCAATTTATTAGGATTCAGCGTCCAAAATTTAGTGGAAAATGACACCCTACTCGCCTAGATCGCCCAAAATCTCGAAAATCCATTTTTCAAAAAACACATTTTGACCCCTACCCCCGCCAAATTTGGTCCGATCGGGCTGAAAAGTTTCGAGGACCCGTCTCGGCAGGGAACAGACCCCTGACCAAAATTTCAGATTTTTAGAAAAATTTCTACTACCAAAAAGGGCGCGGACGATGGACGGCGTACGGCGTACGGCGGACGGACATCGACCTTTTTTGATCAGGACATCATGAAACGTCCAGAAAAAAATTTTGAGCCAAATCGGAGAGGTTGACCATTATCATGAAAACATAGGTTGATTATTCGAGGAATAACCAACCAAAATCTCCAGCCAATGGGCTCCGTAGTGCGTGTTCGTGAATACATTCACAACACATCCACGTTGAAGGAGAGGTATAACCAAAGCGCCGTTGAAGCTGATTAGCATCAAGTATCAGCCATGTTGCTTGCGGGTTCAAATAGGTACGCATAATATAAATGTGACATTGGAGTGCACGCATATTGCACCACAAGTCAATTTATGGTTCAAACATGAATAATTCATCTTTCACGTACAATTATTGTACATGTGAGCTAATCCCGAATATGATATCCCTCAGCTAGTGAAAACGGCGGCATTCAGATTTTTCTTCTGTCTATAAAACACAGACACTGAAAAATTCCACTAGGAGGTTCTTACTTATTAAAAAAATTAGTGCAGATGACAAGATGAAATTCGAAAAATTCTCGACTTAGACCGCGATTTAATACAGGTTCATCAGGGCTTCGTACGCCACCCAAACACACAAAAAAAATTAGATTCAATTTTTGAAAAATGCATACTTTTCTTAGTTTGACTACGGTCGAATGATGAAGATTACAATCAGTTTCATGGCATCTTGACAAAGGTCTGCAAAGGGAGACGCTTGCCTAGTTACCAACTTAACTTTATGAGGCCTAAAATATGAGCGAATTTCAAGGCCTTCTGGTTTGCACATTAAGAGGCTTAATATGTCTAAAAATACAAGTTCAGAGATACTTTTATTATTCATATATTTTTTTGCGTCTTCATTATACAGAAAACTGTGTTTGAAAAAAGAGAAGAATCTTGAAAAATGTCAAATCAACTCCTGCTTCCAACTGTGTCAAGACGAATTTTTATTTTAGATAATGACACCTGAATTCTTCGTGGCCAGTAGGGCTAGAGCCAACTAGTTTGGGGGCTCACGACTTTCCTGAACTTGAACTTCACCGACGTCGCCAGTGATGGTTCAACACGTCTGGAGTTCTGACAGGGCGGTGAAATGTTATGGAAGAGTGACCAGCTCAAATGTAGGAGATGAGACTTTAAAGGTACAAGTTTTT
>CM034009.1:65823-85648 GCA_019603395.1 Cyrtorhinus lividipennis
CCCACGCGTGTGGTATCCCTGTGCCTCTCTGTGTTCAGTACGTGTCAAATGATATTTGAAATAGTGTAAACAAACAAACAAGGGGTACGGACTTGAAAATTTTCAATTATTATACCCAAATAAAGATGATGCGGTACCCAAGAATCTTGAAAACTCATTTTCGAAATAGGAAGGTAAGTACCCATTTTGGCCCATACCTACTTCCAGTGAGCACCAATCAGTCTGGGCCTCATCTCAATCAAATCAGCGTCAAAAATTTAGAGGGATTTGATACCCCACATGCCTAGTTTCCAAAAAGGTCCCGAAAATCGAGTTTATTTTTACATTTTGACCCGTACCCTCCTCAACTTAGGGGCTGAAAAGTTTCGAGGGCCATCTAGAGTCAAAAAGAGGTTTCTGACCACATTCCAAATTTTTAGAAAATTGTCTTCTACCAAAAACGGCGGCTGTTTTTGATCAGTGAATGGACTGGGGACCCCCCCCCCCCTTCCTTGATCGCACTCAATAATAAATAGCGCAAGCTCACCCCTAACTGTCATGAAGTGAAGAACTTTATTAATGAGTCCATAGCTAAAACGTCAGGTTTTTAAAGCTCTTATACAGTCTCATTGGTGTACGGAACTGTGGATTGGGGTAACTCCTAATAAACAGCTATTTATGATAGAAGTGTCCCAAAAATCACTCAAAAAGGGTCTTCTTAAAATACTCAGAAGGTATTCGACGAATGAGTTATTTAATGAATACCAGGTTCTTCCATTGAAAGAACCATGCTAGTTGACGTACACAAAATGTTTCTAAAAATGGCTAAAAGGGAGAAAACAGTGGCTGTGGGGTGTCCCGGACCCATTCAAATCGGTTCAGCGTCCCAAATTTAGTGGGAAATGATACCCCACACGCCTAGGTACCAGAAATCTCAAAACATCATTCAAAATAGGTAGATGGATACCCATTTTGACCCATAACCTCATCTGGGGGGCACCAATCGTCCCGAGACCCATCTCATTGGATTCAGCGTCCCAAATTTAGTGGAAAATGATACCCCACACGCCTAGGTACCAGAAATCTCAAACCCTAATTCAAAATAGGTAGATGGATACCAATTTTGACCCATAATCTCTTTTAGGGGGCACCAATCATATTAGATTCAGCGTCCAAAATTTAGTCAAAAATGATACCCCACACGCCTTGATCGCCAAAAATCTTGAAAATTCATTTTTCAAAAAACTCATTTTGACCCCCCCCCCCCCCCCAAGTTTGGTCCAATCGTGCTGAAAAGTTTCAAGGACCAACTAAAGCAAAAAATGGGTCCTTGAGCAAAATAACAGATTTTTTGAAAAATTTTCACTACCAAAATTGGCATGGACGGCGGGCGAACATTGGCCAGGGAAAAAATGTGTTTGGTGAAGATTTGATTTGGCGGCTCAAAGATTTTATTTGTTATGTAGAACATTTTGCTAGAAGTGGTCATAGCAGCACCAAGCTACTCGTATACCTATTTTTATTTAATATATAATTATACTATTTATTTTGTTTTTAAATTACAGTTTTCACATTACAATAACAAGTTGTATTCCTTTTTACGCTACCTAGTTATGTACATAACATCTTAAATTCTGCACATTTATGATTACTTTTACCTTATTCTCTTTTGGTTTCCGTAATAAAGCATAAAAAAATGTATTATATATTATATATGTACCTACTGTTGATACTTGAACAAACAAGAAACCCGAACCCCTCATTATGGTACGTTCCCCTCGTCGGTAAAATATACGTTTTTCGAAAGTGATTAATGTTGAAGGTAAATACCAGCGTTGGCCACGGAAAAATGTCACGCAACTCCACCTTGAAAACAGAGGCATCAATTTCCATTAAATCTGATCGCGTAAACACATTCACAACTAATTACCTAATGCGCACTGGTAAAATCAACTAAAGGCTTTCCATGATAGCACTCGCTGAAATCGTTTTACAGTAGTATGGTAGAATTAGATTTCCAATTACATTTTACTCATTACAATTTGAATTGAAGAGTGTGCACCTCTGTTTCAAATCAATTCAGAGGCATCTCTTGTATTTTTGAAGTGTTTCTATGATGGGCTAGAATTTTGGTTCAGGCAGTATATTTGGAGCCCTTCTTTGCTGGTGGCTCATTTGCTAACCTATCACGAAAGTTCAAAAGACAATGAGCGCGTGTGAGGCATCCAGACAAGTGCAGGTCAAAAGCAGAAGTAAGCCGGAAGCGGCGGGGAGGATGGCGCTTAAGGGACACAGTAAGTTCCAACTGAGGGGCCTAACTGAAATCCTTAACAGGGTTGAGGTTGACAAGTCCGCCCTTGCAGTCTCCGATGCAATGCCAGAGACCAACATCCACATACCCTTCAAAGTGGTCATCCATGACCGCCAGCACTGGGATGGTGCTACACCCTTACTTCCCCAGGGCTCACAGATGTGGTACACTGATGGATCGCTGGTGGATGGTCGGGCTGGCCTAGGAGTGAGGATACTCACTGGCTGCTCCCTTGGGCCGGTTTGTTACTGTCTACCAGGCAGAGGTCCTTGCCATTGCTGCCTGTGCGCAGGAGATCCTCCGACGGGGGCTCACCTGCGCCAGGATCACCATACTCTCAGACAGCCAGGCAGCACTGAAGGCTATTGCAGCCTTCAAGTTCACCTCAAAGCTGGCGTAAGAGTGCCTCCAGTAGTCCAGTCCCTGATAAGGCTCTGGAGGAATGCGGTGACGCTCCTCTGGGTACTGGGTCATCGGGGTATTCAAGGGAACGAGGAAGCCGACCTCCTTGCCAAGCAGGGGTCGGCGTCCTCTCTTATTGGTCCTGAACCTTGGGTCGGGACCTCCAATTGCTACCTGAACCAGCAGGTCAGATTGTGGGAGCGCTCACAAGTGCCTACTGGCAGAGGCAACCTGGCCTCAGGCTGTCCAAGCTCCTTATCTCACCAAACTCAAAGAGGGCAAAGATCCGTTGAGTAGGAGGGAGCTAAGAATCCTCACCTCTGTGTACACTGGTCACTGCCCTCTCAGGTACCACCTGGGCAAGCTGGGCAAATCAGAGACAGTAAACTGCCGCTGGTGTGCCGAGGAGGCTGAGACAGCTGTGCACGCGCTATGCGTCCAGACTGTGCCTTCCTGTTGCCCTTCTGCAGTCTAAATTACATGCTGAGATTAGGCCGTACATAACTACATTCTTGAGAGAATGATGAAGTGGTGGGAGGAGCTGGTAAGGCTGGACGAAAACTGGTACCCCTTGGCCTGCTATTGGCCAAATGGCCTGTTCAATGGGAGGTTGGACGACGGGACTCCCGTACAACTGGGCAGCATAGCTTCTCAATAAGCTCATAGACTTGGGTCATGAGAAGGTTTGGAAGAACCAAGACTCTGAGATTATCAGGAATACCAGGAGTTTTGGATCGATACACTTCCATTGTAACCCGTCGTTTTCACGTAACGGGCTAGGGATCCAGAAATAGACCTAGGCGAATAAATTAGTGGGAGACTAAAGACTTTCACTTACCGTCCGGAATGTCGGAGATGGTCGGTCATAGACGCCAAGTACACCTGAATTTACCAAGCTCTGAGGAATGGGGTTTCGTGATTGAAAGACAAGGGTTCAATATTGGCTTATAATAACGCAATTGACAGAAATATGAAATACGGAATGTCTCGGCCGAGAAGGATATTGACTATTACGTAATCTAATTATTGAGTAGGCAGAAGTGAAGGGCTGAGGGCCAAATGAATTTACGAGGTAGCTGAAGGCTCAGGAATGTTTGATTTGAATAACGGTAAAAGTTGAAGTGATTTGTTAGCGTCCTCCCCTAATTCCTTTCTCTTTTCCTAACGCACGACAGACGACATGCTAAATAATACGGTCACAATCTACAACTCTATGATCAGCTTTCTGGTGACTAAACGTCAGGGCTTGGGCCAGATTTAGATAGTTCGACTTTCGCGTTGCGAGGGTACGAGACAGAGTTATTTCACCACTTACGTGTACCGACTTCTTGGGATGGAGACCACAGGGTGATGTTCTCTTCACGAGATAGAGGTATTTCGCCACTTACGTGTACCAACTCCTTCGGATGGAGACAACAGGGTGATGTTCTCGTCGCTGCTCGGCTTCGGTCAGGGGAACGCCGTCCAGGCCGGAGGAGGCGAGGCTCTTTCCGACGGAGGTCCGACGACTGGCGGTGCGTGGGGAACCTAGACTATTGGCCGTCGAATCGGGCGCGAACGGATCAACACTCGGGTCCGACGGGGGATTTTCAGTTCGTATAAGGGCCCACTGTTACGGGAGAGGAATTGGCTGACCTCCCAATTCCCGAGTTCTCACCCTGAAGGAACCACGATACACTTGTTCCCTCAGGTCACTTTCACAACACCGGCTTCACAAGGGGTTGATTTGCTACGCGTCGGTTGTTCCGCTTCGATGTTCCGCCCCGAAACAGGTTGTTCCGCCCCGGAACAGGTTGTTCCGCCCCGAAACAGGTTGTTCCGCCCCGCCCCTGCCTCGCCTCGTCCTCTCGAGATTATGGCGAGCAGGGGGGGCCAACCTCGTTTCGGAGATCCCAACTTTCCTTCACTTGAGTTCGTACACGACTGCCTGATGTTCCTTCTCCCAGTCCGCTCGTCAAGTCGCCTTCCCCTCCTACTCCTCCCTGGGTGTCTCGCGCCGCCCATCGCCTAACCAATCCAATGAGGACACGCCTTCCGCCCAGCTGGGGTTAGGCGCTTGGAGGGGAGAGGGGTCGTTCCGTCCCCCGCCGCCGAAGTTTCTTGACGGGGCGCTTGGAATCTGCCGCCCCGTTACACCATTATCAAGCAAGATGATATGGGTAGAATTCAGTTAGTTCTACCCTAACAGCCAAGAATACCATTTGTTGGACCCATTGAGAGGGGGTGGGGTACCTTCTCCATACCTTTCGTTTGACCTACTAATGGCACTCAAAAGGATCATGGCGGGTGCTCAACTGTCTGGTGACTGGTTATTCTTCGCAATGCTAGCCCGTGCAGATTCTGAAAATACCTACTCCGTGCAACACAACATGACGAAGACATTCCATCCGTCCCGTCTAAACGTCATTCTTTTGAAGGGCTAAATATCGATCGATATATAGCGAGATATAAATATCGATTTTTATATCAATATCAAATGCAAGTACCGATATTCCGATATAATCAAGAGAAAACTACAGAGAGTGAGAAAAATTATACTTTTTTTTCTTTTATTAGGAACTATCGCGGTTCACAAGCAAATAGCCAACGAAACGAAAATTCCGAACTCAACAGCAACAACACTGGTGTGTTGGTTTGTGTACTGTGGAAATTGGCCCAGTTCAATCAACGGACACTTCGACATCATAATTATGAACCCTACAACTTCTGTTGACGGTACTTCTGGACATTCTTATCTAGGTTCGATGATAAAACAACATATTATGACGGCCCAGATGAACTATTTTCAAAGAACAATTTGAATCCAGTGAACACCGCTTTTCAAGAATCAAGTTAGCAAGGCACATCCTCGGGAAACGGTGGACGAACCTGTGACACATTAACCTGAAGTGTTGCCACTGTCACCATATTGGGCTGCGCAAGTGACGTGATGTGAATGATTAAAGACCTGACAGCCGCTGCTGCAGGGAGACACTTACGAGGAAAATGGCTTTAGGCAAATGGGCAGCGAAAGGATGTTGAAATCGCAATGACCTAGGGCAAAGGTGAGCAATGTTGTTGGGCAAATTATCTTCAGCGTGATAAAGTCGGAAAGCCATGGGATAAGACGACGGCGTACCATAAGACACCATAAGAGCCTATAAAAGTTGAAAGGTAGATCAGAAATCGAACAGTTTTTGACTTGACATGAGCTGTATGTTTGGAGCTCAAACTGGTAAATAAGGTAGAAAGCTGGTACTTGGGTCCATCACAATTCTGGCATAATGAAACGCTCATTTTGATGGATTTCAATTGCTTGCATAAACAGGTGATAT
The DNA here is from genome assembly GCA_019603395.1 of Cyrtorhinus lividipennis. NCBI lineage: Eukaryota > Metazoa > Arthropoda > Insecta > Hemiptera > Miridae > Cyrtorhinus > Cyrtorhinus lividipennis. The sequence continues at coordinate 71,830 of CM034009.1, forward strand.
TGTTCTCGCAATGCTTCACCAAAGATGAAAAAATATTCCACAAGTAGACGGAGCTGAACTGATGACGATTTAATGTGCACACGCACACGAGGCCTTTTGTGTCGACGATCTCTGATTCATTCAACCGTAATTACGGACCCCCGGTACCTACTTTCGTAGCAGGAACGCATCCTGGTGGCGTGTGTGAGGATGCTGGCTGAGAGGGGATGGGTTTTCCTGCGAAGCAGATTCAGACCAACTGGCGCACTCTGCCGACACTCGATTTCCATCTGATTCCACTTATCTGCTCCTCAAGCCCCCCCCCCCCCTTTCCGTCTATTTCGTTTTCTCGGAAGGTCATCATCTTTCAATTTAGACTTGGAGCATCCGTAGAGGTATCTGATCACTCTTTATGGAGTCCATCTGGATAAAGAATGGAATAGGCAATTTTTCTGAGGGATTTCAAAATATCGTTTTGTAGGATGCGGAGGAGGCTGATGACAGGAACAGAAGCATCCCTCCTTAGTGGACATATATGTCCAATCCCCTTAACAATTTGCAGCTAATGAATTTCAGTAATTTCATCTACGTAAATTTCAACCAAAAAAGAATGGATAATCAGTGTGTTAATAAGGGTTACCATTGGTTTTCAAGCAATTTCAATGCTTATTCTTTCCTATCTTCGGATTTTTCTAGCAACAATGTTTCAGTACCAAATGTTGCTGTGATGCATAAGGATAAGTACAAACCGACCAACAAAATGTTTACAACTGTTGACAACATATTTGTTGTACAAACCAGCTTGCATCTGGATAGATATTTTCACAACCAGTTGCGCGTCCAAACCAAATTCAGTTCCAAAGTAAAAATAGAATCGATTACTGCTGTTGCTAAAACTGCTTTCATCATCATAGCGTCCCATGCCCGAAAACTTATAAGAAGATGGCAGCAGAGACAGTTTTTACAAAATGGGACAAGCTATTGCGCCCACTCTATGTCTGTTTTACTGAAAGATGGTAACTCGTTCTGCAATCTCTGCAGAATCTGATTTCGAAGAACATTTTCTTTGGGTAGCCCCTAAAATCTGAAAAAGAATACAAACTACCATGCCGCTATTCCACCAGTATCCAGTATCCATTAACTTGTTGATTGATGGGATACATGTTGACAACATCAATATCAGCATATTGCCAACATTTTGTTCGCCGGTCTGTACTTACCTTAAAAGATCAAGACGTTGTTGCTGTCAGTAGCTACCTTATCCTGCTTCTTTTGAATCTGTGACAGCAGCAAGCTCTGGTTTGGTTTGGCTGCCTGAACCTGAGATTACCTGAGATTAGAACTGGTTATGAAAGCAACGCCCTCTCTCAACTCCATGCTCACTGCTACATAGCTTTGTTTCAAATTCAATGCATTCCTATGCAATTCTATGCTTTCCCACTTGACCCAGCGGCTGCTGTAAAGTGATGAGAGTAGTTGAGTCTATCCTCAATAATTCTGTGTGAACAGGCTTGATGGGATTGATTGGAGGTAAGAGAAAGTGTTGCAGCGAATTCCCAAGACCCACCTGTAACATTGATGATCCTCCAATCAAAAGTAGGAATCCGACTAAATCAGGATGAAAGGTATCGTAAGTTCTCTCAAACTTGAGACTCGTTTCACACGTCCTGGAGGATCACGAATAAAATTTAGAATTCCACCTGCAAGTTCTCGTCACCTACGGATTTAGAGTAGAAAAGTTGGAAACACCCCAAGTTGGAATCTTGTTTTCGAGGAGGATTAGCACTCCCGGTGACAGTGTCGCTGCTAATTAGGCGTTTCCCTTCTGATTCCTCTTTTCTGAATTGGCGATTTTCAGTGGGTTACGAGCAATCTGGTACGTGGTACTTGACGTTACGGGATTTCGTCCAAAACTACGTCTCGAATATACCGAATTGCTTCGTCAGTGTTGGAAAGCGTCTTCATCAACTGAAGGGTTGACCTCTAAATCCGACTTGCGCTTCTTGTTGCCGCCCCTCCACGTGAGCCTATAATCTTGTTTCGACCTCCTCTTAGTCCTCTTGCTCCCTGCAGGAAAAGACGTTCAATATATGTAGACTGCAAAACTCTACACCAGTATCGTCTCACCTTCAGACCCGTCTCTTGGCCTGGTGGAAACAACAGCTTGTGAGTCACTCTTGCGGATATGCGACGAATGAAACATCGCAAGGTTAACAATGGCACTGGACTAAGCATAATTACGATCCTAAAGTAACTTACGTTTGCCAACTGCCCTCCCGAACCCAGAGATCACGGCAGGATGCTCAAAAAAGTCCTTTTAATTGTTAATTATTCTTATTGAAATAATCTTTCATTGCATATTTGTATCCGCCAAAAACATGTTTCTCTTCCCAAAGAATGGTAGTTTTTAATCCAGATTGTTTGAGCCTATAAAAGCCTTTAAAACGCTCCAAAACTATTGAAATTTGACAAAGATTTTGTTTGGATCCTATAGTTGAACAGTGGAACAAAGGCGAACAAAGAACAAAAAAATTGAAAATGACTGGAAGGTTATATTATGCTCTCTGTACAATTTGCATTCGTTCTGTTTGCACTGAACAAAATGTGTAAAATTTAATTTAAAAGCGTTGAGAGAGCAGTTCAAAATTAAACATCTGTTGTTAGCTCATAACTTCAATCATGTTATAACTCTTCACCGTGAACTGTTAGCACAAATACTTGGGGGGATAGAACTCAGGGTAGAATAGCATCAAGTGTCGATTCTTGAAGGAATCGATTATTTAAAGGAACGTATCGATACTTTTATATTATTTTTTTCTGTAGAGAAGAATAGGCTGTAAGTATTTAATTTGAAAGAAACCCAAAAGCCATTAGAAGTTTCTGACAAGTAGGTACCAGGTAAATAATGCCAAAAATCGATTCTTAATAAAATCGATACATTTACTACATTACAGTCAGTACGATTCTTTTTGATTTCCAAAGAATCAATTATTTTCAAAAGTTCAGAGTTCAATTCGTATCAAGAGTTCGATTGTATTTTAAAGAATCGACATTCTCAACATGGGGCAAACTGAACTACATCACGTGGGGCACTTGGCGCAAGATAGAGAAGGCCGTGGTGAGTTACTGAAACAGTCCGCCAGAGCTCAGTAGTTACGGATCATGGGTTTGCATTTCCTGTTATCCTCAAACATTAGAAAACTAAACGATTTTTGCTCCTACAGATGAACTGTAAAAATTGCCTGAAAATATAACAATTATTTTGTAGAAGCATAGGGTATGCCTCAGAAAATCTTCTTAAATAGAATTGTTGAGTTGGCCAACCCAATAGATGGGTAGCTCAACTGTAGCTGATCTCGTACATACTTATACATAATCATGGGGAATAATGATACTTGGGAATAATGCTGGACACCAAGATAACTTTTGGGGAGCATATAAGGATGGCAGCAGCCAAGGCAGAAGAGACAACTGCAGGCCTGAGTCGACTAATGTCAAACATTCAAGGACCTAGACCGTGTAAGAGACAACTATTAATTTCAGTTGTACACTCCATCCTGCTATATGGGGCAGAAGTATGGGTGGACGCTCTGAATGTCAAATGCCACCAATACGGATGCTCACAGTGCAAAGAAGAGGGGCGCTTCGCATTGTGAGCGCCTATAAGACAGTATCAGAACCAGCCGTGCTCCTCCTGGCAGGAGTGATACCAATACATCTGCTTGCAAGGGAGAGGAAAAGGATGTACGAGCGACGGGAAGAAGAGCCCAGCCCTCAACTAGCCAAACAAGAGCGGGAACACATACTCGACTCCTGGCAGGAAATCTGGGAGACAGAAACAAGAGGAAGATGGACGGCTCGACTGGTGCCCAATATACGTCCCTGGCTTGAGAGGAAACATGGTGCAGTTAACTATCATATGACGCAGTTCCTTTCGGGTCACGGGATGTTCTATCAGTATCTCCATAGGATGCGTATCGTGGAATCTCCAGGATGCCTACATTGCACCAACGAAGCGGACAGCGCTCAACACACATTCTTCGGATGCGAGAGGTGGGAGAAACTGATGGCAGATTGCAAGGGAGCTAGAAATGGCCAGCCCTCCCACCACCGAGGATATGATGACCAGGATGCTCGAAAGCCAGTCAAAGTGGAATACCGTGGCAGGGTACATCCAAAACATCCTGGAAGGCAATCGTCGAGGAAAGGGCCCGGCAACGGGAACTTCAGGCAAACGGGACCAGCTAGCAGGCAGAAGTCAGAACCCAGCCTGAATTAATGTGTCAAACAGTTCCGGGCTGGCCTCAATTGGGGAAAAGGAGGTTAGGTTTTTAGTGGGTTAAAATCTCCTCCATGGAGGATTCCCCAGCAAAGTCATAGATTGGCGGGAACTGCTCTCAGGTACATTTCACGTTGTTTATGAGTCAGAACATAAGAGTTTTGGCAAGTTGACAATGTCCACAGTGTCTCAAACACCTCAAGTTGGATAAAAGCGGACTTGACGATTTTTCACTTCAACTACCTGTAGTATACACCTCGTAAAGTCAAAATTCTGAATTTACTTCAAGTGGTAGAGAATTCCTCCCCTCCCCCTCTTCATAAAATTCATCACAATGGTTTTTTTTTCTTTTTTATACTCCATCTCATCACTTCTCGGTCCTGCGTGACGCCCTGATGGAACATGAGAAGTATCGCAAACCTGAAAAACCTTCGTATAATATAAAGGTTTTCTATTCATTTCGACGCTCTTAATGCGCAGATAAGCGGGACTGTTTATCTTTTCCATCGCATTTCGCCTGTACTTCTGTCTCTTAAGGTGGGGTGGTGAGGCATTACGGTAATGCCTGGGTTGTGAATAGGATGCAAGAAAAGCTTTTTGGTGAGAATAACGGACGCTTGATGTCTAAATTATGTTGCATCGTATTCCATCTTTTCAGCTTTTGTCGTCACTTTGGTACTCATTCCGCAGTTGGGGGAAAATGACACTATGGATCCACATCTGTGAAATCAAATTCGATTTCCGCTTCTGTTTGAGTATCTCAATCTACAGGGTCCTATCACTCCTTCATTTTTCCTTTAGTCCTCCCCGAAATGTATAACATTATGTTATAATATTTTTTCATACAGTAAATGAAGCCACAAAGAATCGTCCATGACAAAAATGATAATTTATGGTTTGATGACTTCAAACGCAGCGGAGTGAGTTGAAAAATGCTGCAAATTCCTTCACAGGGGTCGGTTATTTCTCGGTCCAGGAGCATGGAGACTCATTTCAATCGATTCAGCGTCCAAAATTTAAAGGAAAATGATACCCCACACGCCTAGGTACCAGAAATCTCGAAAAACCACCTTCGAAATGAGTTGATAGATAACCTATTTTGACCCATAACCTCTTCGGGTGGGCGCCAATCGTCCCGGAACAGGTAGATAGGTACCCATTTTGAACCATGGCCTCATCCAGAGGGCACCAATCGGTCCCGAAACTGTCTCATTGGAATCAGCGCCCATAATTTAGTGGAAAATGATACCCCACACGCCAAGGTACGTGAAATCTCGAAAATCCACCATCGAAATGGGTAGATAGATAACCTATTTTGACCCATAACCTCTTCGGGAGAGCCAATCGTCCCGGATCCGTCTTATGGGATTCAGCGTCCATAAATTATGTGGAAATAGAATTAATAAAGGGGGTGCTAAGGTGTATGGCAAACGAAAAAACTAATGAGAGGCGAAAAGCAAAAAATAAAAGGGACGCTAAACACAAAAGTAGAGGAGGGAATAGAGCGAGGAAAGGCAGAGGAAAAACAACGTCAATACACAAACGGGCGATATAAAGATCACAAAAAGAAAGTAACCGGAAAAGAGCAAAAACAGAAAATAACAATACAAAAAAAAAACAGGAACGAAAGAAAGTAAGTAAGGGGAATAAGACAGAAATCCAATAAGAAAAAAAAACGAAATAGGGACAAAAAAAAAAAAGATGACAAACAAAAACAAAACCAGACAAATGAAAACGACGAAAAATCCAGGGGAAGAGTCTAAAGAAAAAAAAAAAAAAACAGCCAACGGGGACCGCAAAAACAAATGAAGAAAGGACTCGAGAAAAAAAACAAAGAAATCAGAGAACCCCACTGCCCACGACGAGAATCTCGAAAACCCACCTTCGAAATGGGTTATATGATAACCTTTTTGACCCATAACCTCTTCGGTGGGCGCCAGATACGGTCCCGTCCCCCGGCGCCCCTCCGGACGTGCGCAACCGGGGATATGTGAGAACAAGGGAACGGAATACGAAGAAACGAACAGGCCAACGGAAAACGAAAGGAGAACTCGAACCAGGGAACATGCATCCGGAATGACAAGGAAATTAAATAAAATAAAAAAATTTGAAGTAAATAAAGACGATAACGCATGGAAACATCACGGCTGCGAGAAATTGAAATAAAAGGGAGATTTAACAAACGGACATATATATGCCGAAAAAAGTAGGAGAAACTAATAAGCTAAACAAAGTAAAGAAAAGATCGGGTGATAAAGTCGGTAGTCTGGGAATCATATTTAGATAATTGTTGGACACACTAATGAAAGCAGAAAAGCAATTAATCACAATAAAGAATGTGTGGTAACGAAGAATTAAAAAAAATTAAAGATGCAAAACCTACAAAAGAACAGCAGGCGAGAAAAAACACACAAAAGAAAAGAACAAAAAAAGAAGAAAGTCAGGAGACGGAAGCATAAAAGAAGTGGAAGCAGAGGTTAACAATGACAAACAAAAAAAAAAACGGAAGTTCTCACAAGTCGAATAGTAAACTAAATGAAAAAAAAAAAAACACAGAAAAACAGAACTACGACTGATACATACTAGGCCTGTTGGAACGTTACGACATACAAACTATAAGAATAAACAAAGGAAAACGATTCAACCGGACCAACAATATAAGAAACTACACTATAAAATAAGAATAAATCCAGGGTAGTAAAAAAAGGATGCGACCGACGGGGAAAGTGTGAAAAAAAAATGAGACTAAGATAAAGTAGGAAAGCTTTGGAAGCCAAACATAGGCACTAGCATATAAAATAAAAGTAAAAGAAAAAAACACGAAGCAATAAGGTTCGTAGTGTGATCCTAAAGGAAAATTGATGGGTGTAGAAACGATTTAAAATAAAAACCGATCCAGCGAAGTCGAAGAACTACGTAACACCCATAAACATCAAAAGATGGTACCAAGCCAGGACAGGAAGGGAAATAAAAGCAGAATATCAAGTCAATTAGTTAATAAGATTAAAAAAAGGTATGACGGGATCAATAAAAGCGAGGGCGCATAAATTGTCAAACAGAAGGCAATGTCAGCAGAGAGTGAATAAGGAGATAAAAAGAAAAGCAAAAAAAGATGTATGTAAATCAAGCCTGAAAGTCATAAAGGAACTAGGTGTACAGATCGATAATAAGAAGAACAGAACCCGCGGATGTCAAACGAGAATCAGGGTATAGTGTAGACAAATAATAAGAGGGAATAAAGAAAAACACCTTAATGAAGATGTGGGGAACTATAAGAACATGGGAATAAATCAATGGTGAAGAACCACATACTGCTCTGCTAGGAACAAAAACAGAAAAACAGAGAGAATAAAGATAAAAGCAGTAAGAGGTATAGGAGAATGACAAAGCTTATAAGCTGAGTGATCGGAAAGTAAGTAGGAAATAAGTGAATAAATGAGCCAATAAAAAGGACGAAACCCCCGATAACCATCCATCAATATGCAATGATCACGCCCAAAGCTCCACCTTTTCGTCATGAAAAATCCCCCTTCCAATCCTCGCCCCCCTCCTAGACGTAAATCATCTCCCCCCAATCTCGAACACATTTTGATTAACAAGGAATAACCAACCAAAAATCGTAAACACTCACAAATCAATGCAATTCCTATCGCCGAAGCACTTTTGTGCTTACTATCCTCCAAGAAGGAGGAAGATGAGACAGAGACGAAATAACGATGATAAAGGGTTGATTCACTTGTAATGAAGCAAATAGCGTTCAAACGTTCAAATAAAATATATAATAAGGTTCCATCCCTTGTGGAAGCACGCAGATGGAAAAGTAGTTTAATTAACTTGATAAAAACCGTTGTGGTCATCGTCATGCCACCTGATTTATATTTCAAAATATCATTTCGTGGTTAACCCGGTGGAATCGTTGTGTAGGGCTCATGTATCTAGTCACATACCTTAATCCCCAAGCGTGATCAAAATATCGAATGTTGGTTGGAACGCGCATATTAGTTCTTATATGAGTAATTATACATGAAAACGATAAATAGAACTACTCTCAAAACTGCACTGCTACGTTCGAGCTTCTGTCACTCTGAGAGTGGAAGTCTACAGGTCATTTCCAAACTTGAATTCAGGGGTTTATTATTAAATGCATTGTACGACAGCTTTTTAGGGGGATGTTGCAGTCTGGCGAGCGATACCGGTCTACTCATCAAAAGTCTGGATTTGTGACAAAAATGGCCGACCTCCCCCAAATGCTAGCTGTTTGATAGTCAATTGGTTTTAATTTATTAAAAATTTTCTAATTGTTGCTGAGTCGAGTTACTTTCAATGTAAATCCCGATGCACGATGTAGTACACGATTAGATTCTATAACTTAAACTGTTCCTTCTTCGTTTTCGCTTTCCTCATCGAATTTTTTGCATTTGTCCTTTTTTCTAATATTATTGGGCATGATTGACCTCAATGATCGTCGAACTTGACTAGGATAGGGTTCAAATAAATCCTCATTTCCCCCTTACGTAGGTGGGTCTTGGGCTGTTTTTTTATTGAATCAAATTGTCTTTGGGCTGAACATGTCGCAAAATTTACTGATCAGCCCACTTGATGGGCAGCTGATCACAATTATATTAGGTAATGAGAGGAACCACCTTAAGAGGAACTCCCTGTATACCCACTCTGGGTCTCTGTTTGAAGTCTCTTCGCCCCAAAGTCAATAATCAAACCTACCAGCCACGTCAAGCACAAATTTCCCTCATGCTAAGTTTCGATTAACAAACCAGACAGCTTCAGTTCTCACTCACAGCCTGACTCATCTCTCTCGAATCCAAAACGTAAAGCCGCAGAAAACTAGACCTCAATTTTATTGATAGAACAGTTCTACGTCACCGAGGAAAGGCTAGAACTCAAACCCAGCAACAAGGAACCATCACAGAGACCCAAGTCTGACAATCGGACAGCCAACCCCAAACCAGAAATACAGAAGACGGGCGGCCACCACAATCTCACAGGAAAAAAGCCCTCAAAAACCAAAAAACCAGGAGAGAAATGCGAACACATCACATATCAGCCTCACTCAACGATCAAAACGACTTCGCTACAACCCATTTTAGCACCAATGGATCCCCTGCCTCCCTTATATTGGGTCACTTGTTGTATCAATAGTCACAGCTAAAAAGTAATTGGGGCAATAAGGTGATATGCAAAACAACCACTGCATATTCATACACAAGGGTGGTTATCATCGACAAGAGGCCATGGAGATATTCATCACTCAACAGGGGGAAAGGGTTGGAACAAAGTGGTGGTGGCGGGTCCCGGGACCGATTCCAACGTCGTATTCAGGGATCCAAAATTTTAGGGACTTGTTACCCCACACGCCTAAATCACCACAAAGCTCGAAAATCATCTTTCGAATACACTTTGACCCCTACCCTGCCCAAATCGGCCCGAGCGGCTGAAAATTTTTGAGGACCAACTGAAGCCGAGAACGGACCCCTGACCCCAAATTTCAGATTTTTGAAATTTTCTATAACCAATATTGGCGTGGATGGCGGTCGAACATTGACATGTTTACTGATCTCTATACAGAAAAAATGTGCTGGCCGATCACATTTTCATGAACAACAAAATGAAACACTGACATTTGACGGGTCCGGGAGGGGGGGGGGGGATTTCTGTCAAGACCACACTGGCTATATCGGGCAAACTGTGCCACAACCTCCTCTAGTTGAATGCGGTTGTCTCGCGATAAATAGTTCAACTCAATCCTCATTTCCCCATGTGATTTGTGTTGCTCGGTGAGACGAATCGACTGAGGTACTCCATATAAATGCAAATGATGGATTTCTTCGCTCTCCTCTGCGGGGACCACATCAAGCGGACAACCCCGAAAATTGTACCCAGTTCTTCCTTTTGGGCGACACTACTTCCGAAGCGGTTTGAGGATCGTGGACTTTCTGTCCCCACGATGCAACCCTTGCGTTTGGTGCCACGAGGGAGAGCACAGCACGTATTTCATTTCTTATACGTCTTCCATCCATAGTTCATTTCCTCCCGTCGCTAGTAGTGGAGTGGAAGGGGTGTGGGAATTTCGAGGGATCTCCTTTTTCATGAGCCTCTGACGGTGAGGAAAGGATCGTCCAGTTCGTGAAACAGGTGGAAGAACAAAATTGAAAAGATATACCAAGTCGGTTTTTGAATTGTTCGCTTCAGTCGACTGCAATTTAAGAAAAGCCAGGACACAAGCATGGGTGATTAAAGGAAACATTGGGGGAAACGGTGAGTGGGGCGGGTCCCGAACCATTCATTACACACAAATCACACACACACACCCCAACAAAATACATTTCATATTTCCCACAACCCCCTGCACCCCAAAACCATTTCCAAAATAATGCAACTCATACACCCAGACCGCCGTCCCCACCGACCATCTTCAACAAATTCCACACATGCACTCCCACCCCACCCAACGCCACGCACCCTGCGACCAAAACCCCCCCCACTCAGACTCCCAATCACACCACACTCAGCTCCCAGCTTCCAAACCGGCCCTCCCAGATCAGCGCCGAAATTAGTGAAAATGATACCCCAGCCTAGGTACCAGAATCTTGAAAACACATGATGATATACAAAATGGGTAGATACATACCCATTTTGACCCAAAAGTTCTTCCAGTGGTTGCCAATCGTTCTGGGACCCATTTATTGGATTCAGCGTCCAAAATTTAGTGGAAAATGATACCCCACTCGCCTAAATCAGCCCAAAATCTCGAAAATCCTTTTTCAAAAAACACATTTTGACCCCTAACCCCGCCCGAATTTGGTCCGATCGGGTTGAAAAAGTTTGAGGACTATTCTAGGCCGGGAACAGACCCCTGATCCAAATTTCAGATTTTTAGAAAATTTTCACACTGGACGGACCTGACACCCACTGTTTCCCCCATTTCCCCCATGTTGAGTATGAATCTCCATGCGCCTTGTCCAGGAATAACCAAACCTTGTGTAAGAAATTTGCAGTGGTGTTTTGCATATCCATTTATTTACCCCATTCTTTCTAGCCTATGATATGGTACACAAGTGACCCAATTAAGGGAGCAGGGGGATCCATTGGTGCTAAATTGAGTGATTCAACCGAGACCACAGAGTGGGGTTACTAGGAGGAAACCCCACAGAACCAAGTTACACCATCATCCACATCCCTGATTAGGTAAGCCTCGAAACATTGATATTTGTGTCTAAATCAAAATTAGCACGCCGTCCACCGTCCACACCAACTTTGGTCGTAGAAAATTTTCTAAAAATCTGAAATTTGGGTGAGAGGTCCGTTCCCAGCTCTAGTTGATCCTCAAAACTTTTCAGCCCGATCGGACCAAATTTGAGCAGGATAGGGGTCAAAATGTGTTCTTTGAAAAATGGATTTTCAAGATTTTTTGCAATCTAGATGTGTGGAGTATTATTTTCCACTAAATTCTTGACGCTGAGTCCAATGAGACGGGTCCCAGAACGATTGGCACCCACTGAAGGAGTTATGGGTAAAATTGGGTATTTATTACCAATTTTGGAATATGTGTTTTCGATATTCTGATACCTAGGCGTGTGGGGTATCAATTCCACTAAATTTTGGACGCTGAATCCAATGAATGGATGCGGGAACGATTGGCTCCCTCTGGATGAGGTTATGGGCGCAAATCGATTGATATGAGTCTGTCCGAGGATGATCAACCCTGTGAAAGAATTTGCAGAGTTTTTCCATGGGAAGACTTCAGAAGACTCCCGTGGCTTTTGCTTAGGGTTTACTTTAGCTCGACTTGTCAGGCGTAGCCCCAGTGATGGTAGCCAGACGGAAGGTTTCAAATTCCTCGTCTTATGAGCATTTTGCAATTGAATTAAGTGATTATGTGGTACTACAAATACTAAAATTTTACTTTGAATTAGGAATAAATGAAGTTGTGGCTTGAACTTACGTATAGAGTCAAGTTCGTCGGAAATAAAATTGTATTGAAGCTCTGAAGTCATGGATGTTGGTCTCAGCGTGTTGTCTTGTTCATGTCTTGATACATTCTAACTGTTGGAAATTCTTTGAAAAACCGTCTTAGCCTGTATTGAAAACTGTAAACCTTTCCGAGTTGCCGGACATTATTCTATTTTCGCGCCCGTTTCGAGGACTATTGACGTCACAGAAACTTTCCTCTTTTCTGACGAACCCAGAGGCGAAAGGCCCTTGTCGAAACGCCTCAACAGTGACGGAAGATCCGCGAATGTTTCTTTACGCTCCGAGACAAAGTCGCGCTAAATATAAAACAGATAAAAAGCCCCTCGAGCCAGTTTTGTTGGAGTTGAAGAAGCGAAACGGCTCAGAATAGTTCGCGCGCCGGCCAACTGATTATACTTTAGTTCGACCGCTGCAGCACAAGTCCCGGCCCTCAAACTTCCATGTTTACCGACCACAAAAAGTATTTTTTTTCCAAAGGTGATAATCGCCGATATCCAGAAAATTTTCGATAAAACTGGGCCTGATAGTAATTTATTTGACATCATCAACCGTTACGTGCCAGTGATTTCCGAAATATCATTTATTTACCAATTTATTTTTTATAAACCTTTTAATGTGAAGAAAAATGTGCTCAAAAATGGCTCGGACGCCGTTCGACTCTTGATTGGCACCAGGATCATCCCAAGGTAGGACAAAATGGTTCTTAGCTTTGGAGAATTGGTTGAATTAAAACATTTATGTGGTCGTCATAAATTTGGTTTATTATTCTAACTCTGAATAATAAGAATCTTGTACTGAAGAAATTTTTGACGTACGCTCATTGACGCTAGGGATATGCACGTTCACACATTTTGATAAGTTCTCAACTTATAAACTGCCTTATGTACTAACTGCCCAATCTCCCTTGCGTTTGTTTCCAGTATTATTTATTCACTTTTGAATTAATTTATTTTTACATTTATTCCTTGAATAATCAACCTGTGTTTTCATGCAAAGGTCAACCTCTCCGGCGGCTCAATATTTTTTCTGGACGTTTCAGGTGTCTAGATCAAATCACGGGGTTTGGTTATTCCTCGGACCAGGGAGACTCATTTTCTTCAACATGGGGAAAACGTGTGTCCCGGATTAATTTTAATCGATTCAGTGTCTGAAATTTAGTGGAAAATGAACCCCACACGCCTAGGTACCAGAAATTTCGAAAACACTATTCAAAATGGTAGATAGGCACCCATATTGACCCATAATCTCATCCAAAATCACCAGTCGTTTCCAGACTCATTTCATTGGATTACAGCTCCAAATTTAGTCGAAAATGATACCCCACACGCCTATATCGCCAAAAATCTCAAAAACACATTTTTCGAAATACACATTTTGACCCCTACCCCGCCCAAATTTGCCGGGAGAACTCAATTACGGCAGGGTTGATAAGAGGGCGAAAACAGTACAGAAGAAATTGTTTATTTATCACGTTAATGCTCGTCATTTGGAAGCAATGGATTATTGTTTAACGGAACTGAAAATACCGTTACCAGAGATGGGCGTTAATCAATTTTCGTTAATCATATCGAT
>CM034009.1:85748-120267 GCA_019603395.1 Cyrtorhinus lividipennis
TAGAAAAGTTGGAATCTTTTTCGAGGAGGATTAGCACTCCCGGTGACAGTGTCGCTGCTAATTAGGCGTTTCCCTTCTGATTCCTCTTTTCTGAATTGGCGATTTTCAGTGGGTCACGAGCAATCTGGTACGTGGTACTTGACGTTACGGGATTTCGTCCAAAACTACGTCTCGAATATACCGAATTGCTTCGTCAGTGTTGGAAAGCGTCTTCATTAACTGAAGGGTTGACCTCTAAATCCGACTTGCGCTTCTTGTTGACGCCCCTCCACTTGAGCTTATAATCTCGTTTCGACCTCCTCTTGCTGCACACTACGCAGGAAAATACGTTCAATATAAGTAGACTGCAAAACTCTACATCAGTATCGTCTCACCTTCAGACCCGTCTCTTGGCCTGGTGGAAACAACAGCTTGTGAGTCACTCTTTCGGATATGCGACGAATGAAACATCGCAAGGTTAACTATTGCACAGGACTAAGCATAATTACGATCCTAGAGTAACTTACGTTTGCCAACTGCCCTCCCGAACCCACAGATCACGACAGGATGCTCAAAAGAGTCCTTTTAATTGTTTATTATTCTTATTGGAATAAATAATCTATCATTGCATATTTGTATCCGCCAAAAAAATGTTTCTCTTCCCAAAGAATGGGAATCCAGAATGTTTGAGCCTATAAAACGTCCCAAAACGTTTGAAAATTGACGAAGATTTCGTTTGGGTCCTATAGTCGAGCAGTGTCTGTCGATTCTTAATAATCGATACGTTTATTATTTTAGAATCAGTACGACATTCTCAACATGGGGCAAACTGAACTGCATCACGTGGGACACTTGGCGCAAGATAGATAAGGCCATGGGGAGTTACTGAAACAGTCCGCCAGAGCTCAGTAGTTACGGATCATGGGTTTGCATTTCCTGTTAACCTCGAACATTTGACAACTACACGATTTTTGCTCCTACAGATGAACTTTAAAAATTGCCTGAAAATATAACAATTATTTTGTGGAAGCATAGGGTATGCCTCGGAGTGTTTTCTTAAATAGAACTGTTGAGTTGGCGAACCCAATGGATAGGTAGCTCAACTGTAGCTGATCCCGTACAACTTACATTATACATAATCATGGGGGATAATGGTACTTGGGAATAATGCTGGACACCAAGATAACTTTTGGGGAGCACATAAGGATGGCAGCAGCCAAGGCAGCAAAGACAACTGCAGCCCTGAGTCGACTAATGTCAAACATTCAAGGGCCTAGACCGTGTAAGAGACAACTATTAATGTAGTTGTACACTCCATCCTGCTATATGGGGCAGAAGTATGGGCGGACACTCTGAATGTCAAATGCCACCAAAACGGATGCTCACAGTGCAGAGAAGAGGGGCGCTTCGCATTGTGAGCGCCTATAAGACAGCATCAGAATCAGCCGTGCTCCTCCTGGCAGGAGTGATACCAATACATCTGCTTGCAAGGGAGAGGAAGAGGATGTACGAGCGACGGGATGAAGAGCCCTAGCCTCAATTAGCCAAACAAGAGCGGGAACACTCGACCCCTGGCAGGAAATCTGGGAGGCAGAAACAAGAGGAAGATGGACTTCTTGACTGGTGCCCAATATACGAAGGAGGAAACACGGTGCAGTTAACTATCATATGACGCAGTTCCTCTTGGGCCACGGGATGTTCTATCAGTATCTCCATAGGATGCGTATCGTGGAATCTCCAGGATGCCTACATTGCACCAACGAAGCGGACAGCGCTCAACACACATTCTTCGGATGCGAGAGGTGGGAGAAAGTGATGGCAGATTGCAAGGGAGCTAGAAATGGCCAGCCCTCCCACCACCGAGGATATGATGACCAGGATGCTCGAAAGCCAGTCAAAGTGGAATGCCGTGGCAGGGTACATCCAAAACATCCTGGAAGGCAATCGTCGAGGAAAGGGCCCGGCAACGGGAACTTCAGGCAAACGGGACCAGCTAGCAGGCAGAAGTCAGAACCCAGCCTGAAGTAATGTGTCAAACAGTTCCGGGCTGGGCCTCAACGTGGGAAAAGGAGGTGAGGTTTTTAGTGGGTTAAAATCTCCTCCATGGAGGATTCCCCATGCAAAGTCATAGATTGGCGGGAACTGCTCTCAGGTACATTTCACGTTGTTTATGAGTCAGAACAGTAAGAGTTTTGCAAGTTGACAATGTCCACAGGTGTCTCAAACAACCTCAAGTTGGATAAAAGCGGGACTTGACGATTTTTCACTTCAACTACCTGTAGTATACACCTCGTAAAGTCAAAATTCTGAATTTTACTTCAAGTGGTAGAGAATTCCTCCCCTCCCCTTCTTCAATAAAATTCATCACAATGGTTTTTTTCTTTTTTATACTCCATCTCATCACTTCTCGGTCCTGCGTGACGCCCTGATGGAACATGAGAAGTATCGCAAACCTGAAAAACCTTCGTATAATATAAAGGTTTTCTATTCATTTCGACGCTCTTAATGCGGAGATAAGAGGCGGACTGTTTATCTTTTCCATCACATTTCGCCTGTACTTCTGTCTCTTAAGTGTGGGGTGGTGAGCATTACGGTAATGCCCGGGTTGTGAATAGGATGCAAGAAAAGCTTTTTGGTGAGAATAACGGACGCTTGATGTCTAAATTATGTTGCGTCGTATTCCATCTTTTCAGCATTTGTCGTCACTTTGGTACTCATTCCGCAGTTGGGGAAAAATGACACTATGGATCCACATCTGTGAAATCAAATTCGATTTCCGCTTCTATTTGAGTATCTCAATCTACAGGGTCCTATCTCTCCTGCATTTTCCCTTTAGTCCTCCCCGAAATGTATAACATTATGTTATGATATTTTGTCATACAGTAAATGAAGCCACAAAAAGAATCGTCCAAGAAAAAAATGATAATTTATGATTTGTAATCATAAGAAACGCAGCGGAGTGAGTTGAAAAATGCTGCAAATTCCTTCACAGGGGTCGGTTATTCCTCGGTCTAGGAGCATGGAGACTCATTTCAATCGATTCAGCGTCCAAAATTTAGAGGAAAATGATACCCCACACTCACAAGTACCAGAAATCACGAAAACACATTCAAAATGGGTAGGTAGATACCCATTTTGACCCTCAAACTCTTCTGGTGGGTGACAATCGTTCTGGGGCCCGTCTCATTGGATTCAGCGTCCAAAATTTAGTGGAAAATGACACCCCACACGCCAAGGTACGTGAAATCTCGAAAATCCACCATTGAAATGGGTAGATAGATAACCCATTTTGGCCCATAACCTCTTCGGGTGAGCCAATCGTTCCGGGATCCGTCTTATGGGATTCAGCGTCCATAAATTAGTGGAAAATGATACCCCCACTTGCCACAGTACGAGAATTCTCGAAAATCCACCTTCGAAATGGGTAGATAGATAACCCATTTTGACCCATTACCTCTTCGGGTGGGCACCAATTGTCCGGGACCCGCCTCATTTGATTCAGCATCCAAATTTCAGTCGAAAATACTACCCCACACGCCTTAATCGCCAAAAATCTCGAACACATTTTGATTAACAAGGATTAACCAACCAAAAAACCGTAAACACTCACTAAAATCGATGCAAATTTCCTATTGCCGAAGCACTTTTTGTGCTTACTATCCTCCAAGAAGAGGAGAGAAAGATGAGACAGAGACGAAATAACGATGATAAAGCGTAGATTCACTTGTAATAGAAGCAAATAGCGTTCAAAACGTTCAAATAAAATATATAATAAGGTTCCATCCCCTTGTGGAAGCACGCAGATGGAAAAGTAGTTAATTAACTTGATAAAAACCGTTGTGGTCATCGTCATGCTACCTGATTTATATTCCAAAATATCATTTCGTGGTTAACCCGATGGAATCGTTGTGTAGGGCTTATGCACCTAGTCACATACCGTGATCCACAGGCGTGATCAAAATATCGAATGTTGGTTGGAAAATAACATTGTTACGGTCCTGAAACCCAACATTACACCTACCACAAGCTTATTAGTTCTTATACATGAAAACGACAGAATAATTTGTGCAAACTGGCTACGTTCGAGCTTCTGTCACCTGGAGAGTTGTGGTGACAGGTCATTTTGACACTTGAACCGTTATGGCATTTTGAATTCAGGGTTTATTATTAAATCATTGTACGACAGCTTTTAGGGGATGTTGTAAGCCCCCAGGCTTACTGCCTCCAGAAAATCAGAAGGGAGAGAGCATGCGCCAGGATGCACGTGCAGCTCCTGCCTGGACCTTGCATTTGGAGAGCTCTAGTGCGCACTCATTGCCAAGGCGCCCAACTGGGCAGTCGTTGCTGAGGCGCCCAACATGTCGGAGTCATATATATTTTTGTAACCTGTCGTGCAAGTGCATCTCACTCAGTCCATCCTGGCTTTGTCCTGTGCTTGCTCTGAAGTGAACTCTGCTACCATGCTGAAGTCAACCGAAGCTGTAACATTGTGTTCCCCATGAGATAAAGGACTCAAGCTAATTAAGCCTCACTGTGTACCTGTGGGACAGCGTGCCCCCTCCTGTTTTCCTTCGACGTCGGCGCCGGTATCGGTGCACTTGTTCATTAAATTGTATTTCATGTATATCATAATTTCATGTATCATGTATTAATTGTATTTTATGCTCCACATGTTGTCTAATTTACTTTGTCGAATTACTTTGTCTTGTATCAATTCTAGCCCAGGTTGAGGCATATTCTCCTTTGCAACGTGTCCTTGTTTTCAATTATAATTCAGTTTGTATCAATGTATTTTATGCTCATCCTTGGTATCCCTAGTTGCTCAGTCGTAAGTCTTGGACTTACATCCCGTATCCTCTCGCTAGGTCCCTTCCAAATTCTCCGAAGAAACCCGAATTAAATTATAGTAAATTCAAACACATTTTAATTCGAGAGAGGCTTACAATGTTGCAGTCTGGCGAACGATGACCGGTCTACTCCATCAAAGTGATTTGTGACAAAATGCCTGACCTCCCCCAAATCTAGCTGATTGATAGTCAATTGGTTTTAATTTATTACAATTTTCCTAATTTTGTGATGGAGTTACTTTCAATGTTATCCCGATGCCCAATGTAGTACAAGTACGAATTCATAACCTAAACTATTCCTTCTTCGTTTAGCTTTCCTACATTGAGGCATATCGGCAATATTACTCATCAATGATCGTGAAATTGACTAGGATAGGAGTTCAAACTAAATCTACATTTCCCCCTTACAGTAGGATGGGTCCATTGGCTGTAGCAATCAAATTGTCTTTGGGCTGAGTTATGTCGAAAAATTTACTGATCAG
The DNA here is from genome assembly GCA_019603395.1 of Cyrtorhinus lividipennis. Lineage (NCBI taxonomy): Eukaryota > Metazoa > Arthropoda > Insecta > Hemiptera > Miridae > Cyrtorhinus > Cyrtorhinus lividipennis. Next base: position 91,057 of record CM034009.1, read on the forward strand.
CCCACTTGATGGGCAGGCTGATCACAATTATATTAGGTATGAGAGGAACCACCATGAGAGGAACCTCCTAGTATCCCCACTCTGTGGTCTCGGTTGAATCACCCAATTTAGCACCAATGGATCCCCCCTGCTCACTTATATTGGGTCACTTGTGTATCAATAGTCATAGGCTAGAAAAGAACTGGGGCAATAAGGTGGATATGCAAAACAACCACTGCATATTCATACACAAGGGTTGGTTATTCTTCGGACAAGGCGCATGGAGATTCATCACTTCAACATGGGGAAAATGGGGGAAACAGTGGGGTGGCGGGTCCCGGACCCATTCTAATCGATTCAGGATCCAAAATTTAGTGGAAAATGATACCCCACACGCCTAAATCTCGAAAATCCATCTTTTCGAAATACACATTTTGACCCCTACCCTGCCCAAATTCGGTCCGATCGGGCTGAAAAGTTTTGAGGACCAACTAAAACCGGGAACGGACCCCTGACCCAAATTTCAGATTTTTAGAAAATTGTCTACGACCAACATTGGCGTGGACGGCGGACGAACATTTGACATGTGTGATCTCATATCTAGAAAAAAATTGTGGGCCGAATCAGAGAGATTGACATTTTGCATGAAAACAAGATGAAGACTTGACATTTGAAAGGCCCAGGAGGGGAGGGGGGATTCTGTCAAGACCACACTGGCTATATGGGCAACTTTGCCACAACCTCCCTTAAGTTGAAAGCGGTGTCTCGCGATATAGTTACAAACTCAATCCTCATTTCCCCAGTGTGATTTGTGTGCTCGGTGAACGAATCGACTGAGGGACTCCATATAAATCCAAATGATGGATTTCTCGCCTCCCCCGTGCGGGGACCACATCAAGCGACAACCCCGAAATTGTACCAGTTCTTCCCTTTTGGGCGACATTAATTCCGAGCGCGTTTGAAGGACGTGGACTTTCTGTCCCACGATGCAACCCCTTGCCGGTTGGTGCCACGAGGGAGAGCACAGCACGAATTTCATTTCTTATACGTCTTCCCATCCATAGTTCATTTCCTCCCGTCGCTAGAGTGGAAGTGGAAGGGGTGTGGGAATATTCGAGGGATCTCCTTTTCATGAGCCTCTGACGGTGAGGGAAACGTGATCGTCCCAGTTCGTGGAAAAAGGAGAAGAACAAAATTGAAATGATATACCAAAGTCGGTTTTGAATTTGTTCGTTCATCGACTGCATATTTAAGAAACCAGAGACACAAGACACTGGGTGATTAAAGGAAACATGGGGAAAATGGGGGAAACGGTGGGTGTGGCGGGTCCCGGACCCATTTCAATCAATTCAGCGCCCGAAATTTAGTGGAAAATGATACCCCACACGCCTAGGTACCAGAAATCTTGAAAACACATGATGATATACAAAATGGGTAGATACATACCCATTTTGACCCACAAGTTCTTCCAGTGGGTGCCAATCGTTCTGGGACCCATTTCATTGGATTCAGCGTCCAAAATTTAGTGGAAAATGATACCCCACTCGCCTAGATCGCCCAAAATCTCGAAAATCCATTTTTCAAAAAACACATTTTGACCCCTACCCCGCCCGAATTTGGTCCGATCGGGTTGAAAAGTTGTGAGGACTATTCTAGGCCGGGAACAGACCCCTGATCCAAATTTCAGATTTTTAGAAAATTTTCACAATTTTTTTTTTTTTTTGGACAATGGACGGACCTGACACCCACTGTTTCCCCCATTTCCCCCATGTTGAAGTGATGAATCTCCATACGCCTTGTCCGAGGAATAACCAACCCTTGTGTAAGAGTTTGCAGTGGTTGTTTTGCATATCCACCTTATTACCCCAGTTCTTTTCTAGCCTGTGACTATTGGTACACAAGTGACCCAATATAAGGGAGCAGGGGGATCCATTGGTGCTAAATTGGGTGATTCAACCGAGATCACAGAGTGGGGTTACTAGGAGGAACCCCCAACAGAACCACAAGTCCATCCCACCCATCATCCACATCCCTGATTAGGTAACTTTGAGCCTCGAAACATTGGTATTTTTTTCTTGACCCATTGGTGCAGGCAAATTAATGATTGTGTTAATATCCAGACATCCAAGAAATCGATGAAGTTTCGATCTCCCTAAAACACTCAAACATTATATAGTTTGGATGACCAGTATTCGATCAAAGACCATGCTGCATGGCCGTCCTGTTTTCTGGGCGGCAAGGTGTCTAGATCCACACCAACTTTGGTCGTAACAAATTTTCTAAAAAACTGAAATTTGGGTCAGGGGTTCTATCCCGGCTCGAGTTGGTCCTCCAAACCTTTTAGCCCGATCGGACCGAATATGGGCAGGGTAGGGGTCAAAATGTGTATTTCAAAAATTGGATTTTCGAGATTTTTGGCAATTTTGGCGTGTGGGGTATCATTTTCCACTAAATTTTGGACGCTGAATCCAATAAAATGGACCCCAGAAAGGTTAGCGCCCACCGGAAGAGGTTATGGGTCAATTTGGGTATATATTACCCATTTTGAATATGTTTTCGAGATTTCCTGTACCTGGGCGTGTGGGGTATCATTTTCCACTAAATTTTGAACCCTGAATCGATTGAAATGGGTCCGGGACCTACACACCCACTGTTTTCCCCATTTCCCCCGTGTTGAAGAAATGAGCCTCCGTACGTCTGGTACGAGGAATAACCAACCCGTGTGAAAGAATTTGCAGCGTTTTGAATATGCGTTTTCGATATTTCTGATACCTAGGCGTGTGGGGTATCAATTTCCACTAAATTTTGGACGCTGAATCCAATGAAATGGTTGCGGGAACGATTGGCTCCCTCTGGATGAGGTTATGGGCGCTAAATCGATTGATATGAGTCTGTTCCGAGGAATGATCAACCCCTGTGAAAGAATTTGCAGAGTTTTTCCATGGGAAGACTTCAGAAGACTCCCTTGGCCTTTGCTTAGGGTTTACCCCCTCTGACTTTAGCTCGAGTTGTCAGGCGTAGCCCCAGTGAAGGTAGCCAGACGGAAGGTTTCAAATTCCTCGTCTTCTGAGGATTTTGCATTGAATTTAGATTGATATGTGGAACTACAAATACTAAAATTTTACTTTTGAATTAAATAAATGGATTTGTGGGCTTGAACATTCGTATAGAGTACAAGTTCGTCGGAAATAAAATTGTATTGAAGCTCATGAGAGTCACAGGATGTTGGTCTCAGCGTGTTGTTCTGTTGGTGTCTTGATACCTCCCAACTGTTGGACAAATCTTTGACAACCCCGTTAGCCTGTATTGAAAACTGTAAACCTTTCCGAGTTGCCGGACATTATTCTATTTTCGCGCCCGTTTCGAGACTATTGACGTCACAGAACTTTCCTCTTTTTCTGACGAACCAGAGGCGAAAGGCCCGCTTGTCGAAACGCCTCAACAGTGACGGAAGATCCGCGATGTTTCTTTACGTCTCCCGAGACAAAGTCGGCGCTAAATATAAAGATCAGAAAAAGCCCCTCCGAGCCAGTTTTGTTGGAGTTGAAGAAGCGAAACGGCTCAGAATAGTTCGCGCGCCGGCCAACTGATTATACCTTTAGTTCGACCGCTGCAGCACAAGTCCCGGCTCCTCAACTTTCCATTGTTACCGACCAAAAGAGTATTTTTTTTCCAAAGTGTGATAATCGGCCGATATCCAGAAAATTTTCGATAAAACTGGGCCTGATAGTAATTTATTGGACTCATCAACCGTTAGGTGCCAGTGGTTTTCTAAATATCATTTATTTATTTTTTATAAACCTTTTAATGTGAAGAAAAATGTGCTCAAAAATGGCTCGGACGCCGTTCGACTCTTGATTGGCACCAGGATCATCCCAAGGTAGGGACAAAACTGGTTCTTAGCTTTGGAGAATTGGTTGAATTAAAACATTTATGTGGTCGTCATAAATTTGGTTTATTATTCTAACTCTGAATAATAAGAATCTTGTACTGAAGAAATATTTTGACGTACGCTCCTTGACGGCTAGGGATAATGCACGTTCAACATTTTTGATAAGTTCTCAACTTATAAACTGCCTTATGTACTAAACTGGCCAAATCTCCAATTGGCGCTTGTTTCCAGTATTATTTATTTACTTTTGAATTAATTTATTTTTACATTTATTCCTTGAATAATCAACCTGTGTTTTCATGCAAAAGGTCAACCTCTCCGGCGGCTCAATATTTTTTTCTGGACGTTTCATGGTGTCTAGATCAAAATCACGGGGGTTGGTTATTCATCGGACCAGGGAGACTCATTTCTTCAACATGGGGAAAACAGTGGGTGTCCCGGATTCATTTTAATCGATTCAGGGTCTGAAATTTAGTGGAAAATGATACCCCACACGCCTAGGTACCAGAAATCTCGAAAACACATATTCAAAAGGGGTAGATAGGCACCCATATTGACCCATAATCTCATCCAAAGATCACCAATCGTTTCCAGACTCATTTCATTGGATTCAGCGTCCAAAATTTAGTCGAAAATGATACCCCACAAGCCTATATTGCCAAAAATCTCGAAAACACATTTTTGACCCCTACCCCACCCAAATTTGCCGGGAGAACTCCATTACGGCGGGGTTGATATGAAGGCGAAAACAGTACAGAAGATATTGTTTATTTATCACGTTAATGCTCCTCCCAATCTGACCCATAACTTCTTCTAGTGGGTGCCAATCGTTCTGAGACCCATTTCATTGGATTCAACGTCCAAAATTTAGTGGAAAATGATACCCCACTAGCCTAGATTGCCCAAAATCTCGAAAATCCATTTTTCAAAAAACACATTTTGACCCCTACCCCGCCCGAATTTGGTCCGATCGGGTTGAAAAGTTGTGAGGACTATTCTAGGCCGGGAACAGACCCCTGATCCAAATTTCAGATTTTTAGAAAATTTTCACAATTTTTTTTTTTTGGACAATGGACGGACCTGACACCCACTGTTTCCCCCATTTCCCCCATGTTGAAGTGATGAATCTCCATACGCCTTGTCCGAGGAATAACCAACCCTTGTGTAAGAGTTTGCAGTGGTTGTTTTGCATATCCACCTTATTACCCCAGTTCTTTTCTAGCCTGTGACTATTGGTACACAAGTGACCCAATATAAGGGAGCAGGGGGATCCATTGGTGCTAAATTGGGTGATTCAACCGAGATCACAGAGTGGGGTTACTAGGAGGAACCCCCAACAGAACCACAAGTCCATCCCACCCATCATCCACATCCCTGATTAGGTAACTTTGAGCCTCGAAACATTGGTATTTTTTTCTTGACCCATTGGTGCAGGCAAATTAATGATTGTGTTAATATCCAGACATCCAAGAAATCGATGAAGTTTCGATCTCCCTAAAACACTCAAACATTATATAGTTTGGATGACCAGTATTCGATCAAAGACCATGCTGCATGGCCGTCCTGTTTTCTGGGCGGCAAGGTGTCTAGATCCACACCAACTTTGGTCGTAACAAATTTTCTAAAAAACTGAAATTTGGGTCAGGGGTTCTATCCCGGCTCGAGTTGGTCCTCCAAACCTTTTAGCCCGATCGGACCGAATATGGGCAGGGTAGGGGTCAAAATGTGTATTTCAAAAATTGGATTTTCGAGATTTTTGGCAATTTTGGCGTGTGGGGTATCATTTTCCACTAAATTTTGGACGCTGAATCCAATAAAATGGACCCCAGAAAGGTTAGCGCCCACCGGAAGAGGTTATGGGTCAATTTGGGTATATATTACCCATTTTGAATATGTTTTCGAGATTTCCTGTACCTGGGCGTGTGGGGTATCATTTTCCACTAAATTTTGAACCCTGAATCGATTGAAATGGGTCCGGGACCTACACACCCACTGTTTTCCCCATTTCCCCCGTGTTGAAGAAATGAGCCTCCGTACGTCTGGTACGAGGAATAACCAACCCGTGTGAAAGAATTTGCAGCGTTTTGAATATGCGTTTTCGATATTTCTGATACCTAGGCGTGTGGGGTATCAATTTCCACTAAATTTTGGACGCTGAATCCAATGAAATGGTTGCGGGAACGATTGGCTCCCTCTGGATGAGGTTATGGGCGCTAAATCGATTGATATGAGTCTGTTCCGAGGAATGATCAACCCCTGTGAAAGAATTTGCAGAGTTTTTCCATGGGAAGACTTCAGAAGACTCCCTTGGCCTTTGCTTAGGGTTTACCCCCTCTGACTTTAGCTCGAGTTGTCAGGCGTAGCCCCAGTGAAGGTAGCCAGACGGAAGGTTTCAAATTCCTCGTCTTCTGAGGATTTTGCATTGAATTTAGATTGATATGTGGAACTACAAATACTAAAATTTTACTTTTGAATTAAATAAATGGATTTGTGGGCTTGAACATTCGTATAGAGTACAAGTTCGTCGGAAATAAAATTGTATTGAAGCTCATGAGAGTCACAGGATGTTGGTCTCAGCGTGTTGTTCTGTTGGTGTCTTGATACCTCCCAACTGTTGGACAAATCTTTGACAACCCCGTTAGCCTGTATTGAAAACTGTAAACCTTTCCGAGTTGCCGGACATTATTCTATTTTCGCGCCCGTTTCGAGACTATTGACGTCACAGAACTTTCCTCTTTTTCTGACGAACCAGAGGCGAAAGGCCCGCTTGTCGAAACGCCTCAACAGTGACGGAAGATCCGCGATGTTTCTTTACGTCTCCCGAGACAAAGTCGGCGCTAAATATAAAGATCAGAAAAAGCCCCTCCGAGCCAGTTTTGTTGGAGTTGAAGAAGCGAAACGGCTCAGAATAGTTCGCGCGCCGGCCAACTGATTATACCTTTAGTTCGACCGCTGCAGCACAAGTCCCGGCTCCTCAACTTTCCATTGTTACCGACCAAAAGAGTATTTTTTTTCCAAAGTGTGATAATCGGCGATATCCAGAAAATTTTCGATAAAACTGGGCCTGATAGTAATTTATTGGCTCATCAACCGTTAGGTGCCAGTGGTTTTCTAAATATCATTTATTTATTTTTTATAAACCTTTTAATGTGAAGAAAAATGTGCTCAAAAATGGCTCGGACGCCGTTCGACTCTTGATTGGCACCAGGATCATCCCAAGGTAGGGACAAAAACTGGTTCTTAGCTTTGGAGAATTGGTTGAATTAAAACATTTATGTGGTCGTCATAAATTTGGTTTATTATTCTAACTCTGAATAATAAGAATCTTGTACTGAAGAAATATTTTGACGTACGCTCCTTGACGGCTAGGGATAATGCACGTTCAACATTTTTGATAAGTTCTCAACTTATAAACTGCCTTATGTACTAAACTGGCCAAATCTCCAATTGGCGCTTGTTTCCAGTATTATTTATTTACTTTTGAATTAATTTATTTTTACATTTATTCCTTGAATAATCAACCTGTGTTTTCATGCAAAAGGTCAACCTCTCCGGCGGCTCAATATTTTTTTCTGGACGTTTCATGGTGTCTAGATCAAAATCACGGGGGTTGGTTATTCATCGGACCAGGGAGACTCATTTCTTCAACATGGGGAAAACAGTGGGTGTCCCGGATTCATTTTAATCGATTCAGGGTCTGAAATTTAGTGGAAAATGATACCCCACACGCCTAGGTACCAGAAATCTCGAAAACACATATTCAAAAGGGGTAGATAGGCACCCATATTGACCCATAATCTCATCCAAAGATCACCAATCGTTTCCAGACTCATTTCATTGGATTCAGCGTCCAAAATTTAGTCGAAAATGATACCCCACAAGCCTATATTGCCAAAAATCTCGAAAACACATTTTTGACCCCTACCCCACCCAAATTTGCCGGGAGAACTCCATTACGGCGGGGTTGATATGAAGGCGAAAACAGTACAGAAGATATTGTTTATTTATCACGTTAATGCTCCTCCCAATCTGACCCATAACTTCTTCTAGTGGGTGCCAATCGTTCTGAGACCCATTTCATTGGATTCAACGTCCAAAATTTAGTGGAAAATGATACCCCACTAGCCTAGATTGCCCAAAATCTCGAAAATCCATTTTTCAAAAAACACATTTTGACCCCTACCCCGCCCAAATTAGGTCCGATCGGGCTGAAAACTTTCGAGGACCGTCCTAGGCCAGGAACAGACCCCTGACCCAAATAACCCAGATTTTTTGAAAATTTTCTGCTACCAAAAACGGCGCGGACGGCGGACGGACATTTTGGTTTTTTGATCTAGACACCTTAAAACGCCCCGAGAAAATTTTTGAGCCGAATCGGAGAGGTTGACCTTTTGCATGAACACATAGGTTGATTATTCTGTGAATAACCTATCAAAGGAAACGTGAAAAGTGAAAAAAAGGTCGAAAGAAACATTATCGACAAGAATTCTGGTCCACCAATACTCCCCTCAAAGGTATATTTGTTTGGGTAATTCGAACAGATTCAGACCCTGCGTTTGACCCTTCGACCTGTGCTTGTAAATTTCTCATTCGTGTAACGTATGAAAATGAATATGCATGTCATTAACAATTAACAATTGTGTTCAAGCCTGTCGGAGCGCGGAAATTATTGATTCGAGGGAAATATTTCGTCCGGAAGGCTCTTATAGGCAGCACTGGTCAGGGGAAGCTTATACAGACGAAGATGTTCAAAATATTCAGAATGATGTACGGCTTCAAGGGGTTGATTTTACTACCATTTGCAACAAAAATTGTTTCCAGAACTTTTCTTTGTATAGGCCTCGTTTAGAGGTTATTCACGATCTAAGATTTATTATGTGTTTTTAACCTGACGTCACTAAAACGGCCATAACACCCTTAATTTACAAGATTATCTTAAATATGAGTACACCGTAGGAAAAACCGTCCAATTTCCCTTCTAATGTGCCCCTTAGTGTCTCCAGTTATTGAGTAATATTATTCACTTATTCAGCCTAATGTTGGGAAATTAAGAAAACGCGTAACCTAGTCAACATTCAGTCGTGTAAAGGAAACTTTTTTCCCAGGAAAATTCTCCCCCAGTGAATGAACATCCCTGAAATACCAGCTTTTCAGCGGTATATTTAAAATGATTTTTGTGACGATATTTAAGGGTGAAAATGATTTTCAAGCGGATAAAAAGATAAATGTTTACCAAAATCGTGGCTTTTGCAACAATATGCTGCACCCGGCGTATTGGCGCTTGTTTGGGAGTTTTAGTTGGTTATTCTTTGAATAATTTTTTTTTTTTTTTTTTAGAATGCCATTCTCTCCGATTTGGCCAAACTTTTCAGCCCGCTCGTATCAAATTTGGGGAGGGTGGGGGTCAAATTTATATTTCGAAAAATAGATTTTCGAGATTTTTGGCGATCTTGGCGTGTGGGGTATTATTTTCCACTAAATTTTGGATGCTGAATCCAATGAAATTGGTCCCAGAACGATTGGCACCCACCGGAAGAAGCTATGGGTCAAAATGGGTACCTATCTATCCATTTCGAATGTGTTTTCGAGATTTCTGATACCTAGGCGTGTGGGGTATCATTTTCCACTAAATTTTGGGCCCTGAATTGATTGGAATGGGTCCGGGACCCACCACACCCACTGTTTCCCCATGTTGAAGAAATGAGTCTCCATGCGCCTGATCCGAGGAATAACCAACCTTTGTGAAAGAATTTGCAGCGTTTGAATATCGGTTTTCGAGATTTTTATCCTTTTTCTCAGCCTAAAGGCTTACAAATGAGAAGAGGAGAGTCTGGACAAGAACAATGTTCCAGGAAGGAACCACAAGACTAGGATTACTGGGTTTTTAATCTCTTGACACCACACATTATGTGTTCTAGAGAACTAATACCATTTCTGTGTGCTATGATTCAGTCATGTCTTTTTCCTCTCAGCACCATTGTGACAGTTCCTGGTTTCTGATGGGGGTTTTTTAAAATTTTCCCAGCCCTTGGAGGGTTTGCAAATGATGGCAGGAGGGTGGAGAAGAACAGAGTTCTAAGAATGAGGTAACTAGAAAAACTGGGTCTCTAGCCTTTTCCTCTCCTCTTAAAGCATGTCCTTCTGAGAACTGATATGATTCCCTTATGAAACTCCCCACCACAACCCAAAGGTTGGGTACAGGTAAGGGATTCATCACAATTTAACTTCAATCTTCATCCAATCTTCCTTCTATCCACTACTGTTGAAGTGTTGTACCCCTACTAACCTTGTTTTCCCTAATTTTTCTTTCTTTTTTCGAGAATTATAGTGCGGGTTTGGCACGAACTATGCGAATATAGGTTCCAGATCCTTCTGGTCCAGTGCCTAAATTTGTTCAGGTGAAATTGCACATTGGTTCTGTTGTGGCAGTCTAAGCTCTGAGGATGATCACCTTCCCCTATAAGGTTCTGGTTGAGGTTCTGGGTCAAAACAGGGAAAGTAGTTGATACAATACACCTAAGGAGCTGGGAGAGAATTGTACCATATTTGACCAAGCAAATCACTTTTTTGGCCAAACTTACTTTGATATTGAAAATTGATTTTAGTTGGTTATTCATGGAATCATCAAACTGTTTTAATTCAAAAAGTCAGTCTCTCCCATTCATTCAAACCCAAACATTCTCCCAAACATTTTTTCTAGGTGTTTCCGGCTCTAGTTGTTACTTAACATTTATCAGCACGATTGGATCAAATTAGGGGAAAGGTAGGGGTCAAAATACATTTTCGAAAAATTGATTTTCGAGATTTTTGGCAATCTAGGTGTGTGGGTTATCATTTTTGGCTAAATTTAGGACGCTGAATCCCGGAACGGTAGGTGCCCTCTGGATGAGGCTATGGGTCAAAATGGGTGCCTATTTACCCATTTCAAAAGTCTGTTTTCGAGATTTCTGGAACCCAGGCGTGTGGGGTATCATTCTCCACCAAATTTTTGACCCTGAATCGATTGGACTGGATCCGGGACCCGCCACACCCACTGTTTCCCCCATTTTCCCCACGTTGAAGAAATCAATTCTCCCTGAAGGCTATCATTCTTTAACGTTAGCAGCCTGTATAAGAATAAACTGTAGAAGAAGTTCATAAACACGATTAACCCAATTGATTCATATAATTAATCTACCACAAATGTGTCAATATGTCCAAACCCAGACGTTACACGTTCGACAGAGTTCCGGTTACGTGGACTCGTTCAACAATACCTCGTACATACGTTCATTATCCGTGCGGGTTCTCAATGTAATGATTAATTAATTACCGGTGATTGCCCGCCGGTCGTGTTACGAGTCATCATATTACTTATTAGTCGATGACGTCCCACTACACGAGTAGGTTTCAATACTGGACAATGCAATTAAATTGGGAACAATGCGATTATTTGTCTTTCCTCGTGTCATTGTGATCGATCCCTGAATCGTCGCAGATGGAGTTTCAATTCGGCTCAAATTTCCTGATTTCAGATTTTGATGCGGTTAGGAATTGAAAATGCTCTCGACTTGTGATAATGGGGTTTTATCCACCTGAAAGACCAAACTTGGTGCAATTTAATCTCTCATTTGCTACTTATCATTCAAAACACTGGTAATTTCTGTGAAAGTTTCTGTGAAATTCACATACTAGAGGAAATTGTTCTAATAAATCTTCAAATTCGAAGAAATTTTCATAAACTAAATCTTCTACTGAGGCATCTTGATGCAATGCAATGCTTATCTGTCCATGAGATGCAACAAATTGGACTCATAATAAGTACTTCTAAGCTAAACATGTACAACAAAATACAGCTCTTCTTGTTCCTCAAGAATGGAGGGTTGGCATCAATTTCGGCATCAAAATTGATCAGTTTGCCATTTGCAATTATAGAATATGAAAGAAGAACAACAGTGAGTGTGAACTGTCCCAGACTAATCGATTCAGCGTCCAAAATTAGTGGAAAATGATACCTAACACGCCAAGGTACCAGAAAATCTCAAAAATATATTTTTCAAAAAACAGACATACACCCATACTTTCCAACATTTGGCCACATCGGGCTGAAAAGTTTTGAGGACCACAAAGAGGCCGACCGATTTTTCGAAGACTATCTACTACCAAAAACGGCCTGGACAGCACATACGCATTTTGGTTGGTTATTCCATAAATAATTACCTAACTTATGTTTTAATGCAAAAAGTCAATCTCTCCGATTCGGCCCAAAATAATTTTCTGGGCGTTTCAAGTGTCTAGATCAAAAAACGCTGCAAATTCATACCACGTGTTGATTATTCCTCGAAGCAGGCGCAGGAGACTAATTTAAACCTCTGATCAGGCGCATGGAGGTTCATTTCTTCAACATGGGGGAAATGGGGAAAACAGTGGGTGCGGTGGGTCCCGGACCCATTCCAATCGATTCAGAGTGCTAAATTTAGTGGAAAATGATACCCCACACGCCCAGGTACCAAAAATCTCGAAAACACATATTCGAAATGGGTAAATTGGTACCCATTTTGACCCATAGCCTCATCCAGAGGGCACCAATCGTTCCGGGACCCGTCTCATTGGATTCAGCTAAAATCAGCCTAAATCGATTCAGCTAAAATAAGCCTAAATCGATTGGGATGAGTCGGGGACCCACCATACCCATTGTTTCCCCCATTTTCCCCATATTGAAGAAATGAGTCACCGTGGGCCTGGTCCAAGGAATAACAAACCCCTGTGAAAGAATTTGCAGCGTTTTTGTTGGTAATTCCTTGTTTAATTCAGACATCACAAAACTTATACTGTCAAATGTTGGCGCAGATCGAAGAGGTTGACCTCCTATGATCTTGGGCATGAGAACATAGGTTGATTATTCAACGAATAAGCAGCCAAAACAACTTACTGGATGAAGGGAATAACGTTGGTGAAGCGGTAGCCCATGTGATTGCAGTTGTGACGTCACAGAAAACTGAATAGAAATACTGCGGTTGCCGAAATCGACTGCTTTTGAAATATGTTGTTGCTCTCTTCAAAGGTTTGAAGTTGAATAATGTGCCATAACATGCAGTTTTGGTGGATCAGCGCATACCTATTTCCTTAAAACTCATCGTTTTTCATGATTTAAGTTATCAACTAAGTTTGAACTGCCCAACAAAGCTACTTCTTCCTTCAAATATAATCATTTTCTATGTGCTCAATAGGCTTTGTTGGTTGTTGTCGCACTAAGTCTGCCTAACGTTCACATCCCAGTATGATTCATTTTCTGGATGTTGACAGCTCAAGTCTCACATATTTTTCAAATCAATTAACCTAAATCTTTCGGAAGAGACTTTGGGTGTCGTGGCCTATAATTGCCAACAAAAATTGGGAACTAATTAATTCGTAATATTAGTGCGTAGGTATCAACTAGAATGCTCCAGAATGCGTTGGATCGCTTATTCTTTTCTATCGTATTGGGACGAATAAAGGAATACGACTGATCTATTCACAAGATGAACAACTAAGACTTTCCTCCCTTCTTTTCAACAAACACTTTTCGCTTGACAGAATTTGCACACACATGACACACACATTTTTTCCCTTTATGTCAACTGTGGAGATTCAAAGCGTCTGTCACTGTGTAAGCCTCTCTCGAATTAAAATAATGTGTTTGAATTTACTATAATTTAATTTTTCTTCAGTTTCTTCGGAGAATTTGGAAGGGACCTAGCGGGAGGATACGGGATGTAAGTCCAAGACTTACGACTGAGCAACTAGGGATACCAAGGATGAGCATAAAATACATTGATACAAACTGAATTATAATTGAAAACAAGGACACGTTGCAAAGGAGGATATGCCTCAACCTGGGCTAGAATTGATACAAGACAAAGTAATTCGACAAAGTAAATTAGACAACATGTGGAGCATAAAATACAATTAATACAAGATACATGAAATTATGATATACATGAAATACAATTTAATGAGCAAGCGCAACGATACTGGCTGAGGAAAACGGCCTCGACGTTGAAGGAAAACAGGAGGGGGCATGCTGTCCCTAAGGTACACAGCGAGGCTTAATTAGCTTGAGTCCTTTATCTCATGGGGAACACAATGTTACAGCTTCAGTCGACTTCAGCACGGTAGCAGAGTTCACTTCAGAGCGAGCACAGGACAAAGCCAGGATGGACTGAGTGAGTTGCACTTGCACGACAGGTTACAAAAATATATATGACTCCGACATGTTGGGCTCCTCGTCGACAAGGGGCGCCTCAGCAACGACTGCCCGGTTGGGCGCCTTGGCAACGAGTGCGCGCAGGAGCTCTCCAAATGCAATGTCCAGGTAGGAGCTGCGCGCGCATCCTGGCGCATGCTCCCTCCCTTCTGGTTTTTAGGAGGCAGTAAGCCTGGGGGCTTACAACTGTCCAGGCGACAGATGCACCACCGCTACAAGCGCATCATAAAACTTTTGTTGTTGTTGCAGGTTCCTTTGGACCATAGAGATGGCAAGGCTGTGAATGGTGCCCGTCAACACACCAAGTAAGTTTTTGCAGTCGGTATGTCCAAAGCTGTTGTACTACGCACAACTAAGGGGAAGTTTTGCCCAATCAGCCTTCCAAAATGCGAATTATTAAGTGGCTGAAGTGACAATGGTCTCAATTGTGGCAATTTTGAGGGGTTTTTGGTCGATGAAGAGAATACAGAAATAGAAAATAAAATAGTGGTGTGGTTCAATGGCTCGTTGATTAGGCTTTTACTTATCATGAGCCATCTAATTCTAATGGCTAATATTTGGTCGCTCCTCCTTGCAGCACATTTGGCCGTGAGCCAAGCCAGGGTGGCCGAGACATAATTCACTTGCTTACGGTGAAACAGAGATACTTGAGTTCTTGGTAAGAATTATATACGAGTAGATGATTGTAATGATATAAGGGCAAAATAATAATAACAATGATAGTTCTTTCTGAGAGGTTTCATCTGGGTAAAAACACCTATTGAGGGTTAAGTCGTGGTGTTTTATAGGCCACCCTCCCCCCTCCTTGGGATCTCCCCTCTACCTAGTGGCAGTAGATTGTAGTGGGGGGCCCTGTCCAGCCTAGGGTTGAGCATTGCAATGAAAACATCAACGTTCACCGTTGCTCTTACCATCGAAACAAAACATCAATAGTCCTAAAACATCGTTTTGTAACAATCAATCATCAATATTTTTCGATGTTAATGAAAACCTTTCTAATTATTTTAATTATTAACAAACGAGGAACACAGGTTTGCGATTCAGTGAGGCTGCAAGCTAACCTCTTCTTCAAGCTTACCCATAGCTTACTCTTAACTTACCTACATGAATGGATCCATGAAACTTGAGCAGATTTGTAATCAGGTATAAGGATCTAATGGCATCTATATTTGTTGTAGATTTTGCTATAATCAATATCAGCTCGAAAATGATTGAGGTAAAGCTATATAAAGTCGCCCCACCACCAATGCCAACCTCTTCTTCAAGCTTACCCATAGCTTACTCTTTACTTACATGAATGGATCCATGAAACTTGAGCAGATTTGTAATCAGGTATAAGGATCTAATGGCACTTATATTCGTTGTAGATTTTGCTATAATCAATATCAGCTCGAAAATGATTGAGGTAAAGCTATTTAAAGTCGCCGCACCACCAATGCCAACATCGCCTTCAAACATCAATGGTGGAGAAATATCGAACCTTTAACATCAGCCTTTGGCCCCCACCAACGATTTTTGGTAAAGATCAAACACATCAAACATCGATGCTCAACCCTAAGTCTTCTAAGGGTTTTCCTTGGCGCTCTTCTATGATTTTTTCGTTTACAATGTGGCTAGGATTTCACTCCAAACCATTACAGTCTTGATGGATTGATACGTAAATACGCGTACGACATGTGAAGAAACACAAATAAAAGAACCTTTACATCGGGTGGTAGGAAAGGAGGATAATATTGTGGCAAGGCGTTTGTGATTGGTCCAGGCAGAAACGTGATTTCCCATGAGCTTCTCCCCACTCGGTGTAACGTCCTGCATGAAGCCACTTCTCTCTATTCTTGCCGCGTGTAAAAGGAAAAAAAAGCAGGCGGAGATTGTAAAAATTTTATATTTCATTTCCTCACTCGTTGTCGACGTTCAATCGGAAGACAAGATTAGATTAGGGCAGAAAAAAATCAGGATCATTACTTTACCGGCACAAGCTTCGTGTTGATTGTAGAAGTTAAATTGTCCGGCGTATGTATGAACAAAACGCTGCAAATTCCTTTGCATGGGTTGGTTATTCCCTCGGACCAGGCGCATGGGGACTAATTTCTTCAACATGGGGAAAATGGGGGAAACAGTGGGTGTGGCGGGTCCCGGACCCATTCCGATCGATTCAGGATCCAAAATTTAGTGGAAAATGGTACCCCACACGCCCAGGTATTCACATTTTGAACCCAACCCCACCCAAATTTGGTCCGATCGGGTTGAACAGTTTTGAGGGCCAACTAGAGCCATGAAAGGAGGAACCAATATTTCAGATTTTTTGAATAATTTCTACTACCAAAGTCGGCGTGGACGGCGGACAGTTTGATTTAGATTTTGATCCAGACACCTTGAAACATCCAGAAATAAATTTTGGGCCAAATTGGAAAGATTGACATCTTGCATGAAAACAGGGTGATTATTCAGAAGGAACTCAAAGCAGCAACACAATTGAAAAAAACTTGTTAGGAATTTGTTTTTGTGTTGCTGTCTAATAAAAGGAACCCGAAGCAGCAACACAATCCAAAATACTCGAACCAGGTGCATGGAGATTCATTTCTTAAAAATGGGGGAAATGGGAAAACAGTGGTTGCGGCGGGTCCCAGACCCATTCCAATCGATTCAGAGTGCTAAATTTAGTGGAAAATGATACCCCACACGCCCAGGTACCAGAAATCTCGAAAACACATATTCATGGATAGTTCATATTTCAATGAAGTAAGGATTTCAACTTGTTCGGTAGTTGATCCTCCTCCCGCTAGGGTTTGATGCAGGGAGCAATTGAGCTACCCTCAGTGTCAACGAAACCATTATGCTTCAATAGGAGAAAATTGTAGTGGTAAGCCCAAAAAGTGCTTGGTATTGAATTTAATGTTGTCAGTTGAAATAAAACAATGATGAAAAGGTTACTAAAATATGTCAAGGGTATGAACTCCAAGGTACCAGATGTTTAGATTTATGCATTGATCATTGAAGCCAGTGGGGTGTTTGTTCCATTCCACCAAGAGGCATCTTTTCAAGCCAACCACTCATTCGTTATGAGCATCATTGTAAGAGAGCAGGAAAGACTGCTGAAATGTCGTCTTTGGTCAATATGGCGTCTGTGACGTCAGAAGAGGAACCGCGTTCACGACATGAATAATGTTTTTGGACAGTATGAGAAACAGGGTGACATTAGTTCAGTATTCCCACATTTTACTTGGTCCTCTGTTTTAAAGTTTATTTATTTCGTCAATTTTAGAATTATGAAGAACGACATTTGGAAGGGACGGATGGAATGTCTTCTTCATGTTGTGTTGCACGGAGTAGGTATTTTCAAAATCTACGCGGGCTAGCGTTGCGGCGTTTAAAACTAATGTGAACAAACCATTTCCGTCAACCTCAAATTCGAATAGAAAAACCATTCATAAGACGTGAAAATACTATAATGCATGAATTCTAACTGAACATTAGTGCACTTCCCTTGTGTATAAATGCAGATTCAGAGTCTCACTGGGCTCCGCTTTGCTTTCAAAGTTAATATTAAGGTTTGGTCCAATGTCTACACATGATGAACAGAAAGAATGAACACATTTTTCAACAGTAGTTTCTCTCAGCAGCAGCGGCTTTCAGATCTAAAGACTTTACAATGAGGGGAATGAAATACACCTTCAGATGAATGACATTTGGAAGGGACGGATGGAATGTCTTCTTCATGTTGTATTGCACGGAGTAGGTATTTTCAAAATCTACGCGGGCTAACGTTGCGGCGTTCAAAACTAATGTGAACAAACCATTTCCGTCAACCTCAAATTCGAATAGAAAAACCATCATAAGACGTAAAAATGCCATAATGCATGAATCTAACTGAACATTAGTGCACTTCCCTTGTGTATAAATGCAGATTCAATATTGAGGTTTGGTCCGATGTCTGCACATGATGAACAGAAAGAATGAACAAATGTTCCAACGCTAGTTTCTCTAGCAGCAGCGGCTCTCAGATCTGAAGACTTTACAATGAGGGGAATGAAATACACCGAATGACATTTGGCAGGAACGGATGGAATGTCTTCTTCATGTTGCGTTGCACGGAGTAGGTATTTTCAGAATCTACGCGGGCTAGCGTTGCAGCGTTTAAAACTAATGTGAAACGAACTATTATCGTCAACCTCCAATTTGAAATTTGAAAACCTCCAATTTGACTAGAAGAAATGCTATGAAGTTCTACTGAGGAAACAAACTATATTTTTGTATTTTCTCGATTCTGGACTTATACAATATTACTGTGCATAGTAAAAATAAGGGGAGTCACTTTATACTTTCCAATATACGAGTATATTAAGTTTTAAAGCTGTTCCACCGGGAAGAAATCTTATAACTTTGTGGGTCATCAGATCGCAATGCACACAACTTTTCTTTTTCTTCGATATCCGTCGAGTGGCATTGTATTTCTCACTGAACAGTGTAACAGTGGCCACTTGAAGAGAAGGAACAATGACGTGCTCGAAGTTGTTGAAGGCTTGCAACTTGGCGATGTAAAGGTAGATAGGCTGCTTTCTCAAGGACGATTCGAACGTTTCTTTTCCTTTCAATAAAATAGTAGGAGGGCGATGAACCACCTGCCACGTCAGCATATGCGAGCAATATCTCAAACAAGGAAAAAAAGAAGAGGGATCAAGAACAAAACAAGGCGGACGTCTCCTGAATATTGCAGATAGATCCTCCTTTCTCAAAACTGATTTTTTTTTTTTTTTTTTTTTTTTTTTTTTTTTTTTTTTTTTTTTAAGGTTCTAACTCTTGGAGAATTTAGGGAAGTGTACTTTGAATGCCGAATTACATGAGTGTTCAAGGAAATATTTAAAAATTTTACAACTGGCTTGGCATTTGAGCATGAGGGGGGATGAGGATGACAATGAGCTTCAGATAGTGATAATAACCAAGAAACTATATCGACAACATTTATTTCGTATGTGTCTCCGTTCCAATCTTGATAATAATTAATGATAAACTACCAATAGATTAGCTAGACGTAGCAACAAATACCCACACAAATTTTATAAATCATGGATTTCCTGGCCCATAGCCCAAAACTGATGATTTTATTCCCAACTATTGTGAATTTTTTTTATAAAATCAGGTTTTGAGCTGTACTACGGACAGGCTATCAATTGAGTGGTATTTTTTGGTTGGTCATTCCATGAATAATCAATCAATCAATGTTTTCATGCAAAAATTCAATCTAATTTGGCCCAATATATTTTTTTCTGGGCGTTATAAGGCGTCTAGGTCAAAATTAGGAAATGTCCGTACGCTGTCTGCCGTCCACACCGATTTTGGTAGTAGAAAATTAAAAAAATCTGAAATTTTGGTCAGGGACCTGTTTTTGGCTTTAGTTGGTCCTCAAAACTTTTCAGCCCGATCGGACCAAAGTGGGAGGGGGGGTACTAGGGGTCAAAATGTGTTTCTCGAACGATCGGAAATGGATTTTCCAGATTTCTGGTACCTAGGCGTCTGGAGTATCATACTCTAAATTTGGACGCTGAATCGATTGGAATGAGTCCGTGGAATAACCAACCCCTGCAAAAAGAATTTGCAGCGTTGTCATCTTGGCATCAACGCAAACTGTAAAATTTGGGGCCAATCGGAGGGATCGATCTCAGACATGATACAGATTGGTGATTCACAGTATAATGCACCAAAAGGAATTGCATTTTTAAAATATTCCGCTCAATAGAGAAGACAACTCTATTTCGGTTTCCTCATTTCAAGGATGACTAGGTCACTATGTAGTTCAAAGCGTGTGATGTGGTTCAAGCATCGTCTAGAGAAGTTTTCCTAGGACCATTCACTCACTTTTCAGTTTCCTATTAATATTTATTTGAGAATTCCGCTCCCAGTTCATTCCGGGATAAAATAACAGGTAGAAAGTTGATATTCGTACCTTCAATTAATCGTGGGAATCGTATTATTCTCAGGAACATCGTATGTGCTTTAAACAATGTCTGAGAGGAAATGGTCAATCAGTTCGGAGTTAGAGGTTTTGCGTTTTTAATGTGGCTGATTATGAGCGTAATTTTGGCTGGGGTGGTGATGTGGAGTGTAGGTTGTCACTAAAAATTGAATTTTGCGACATATTTTGGTTGGTTATTCCCTGAATGATCGACTTATGTATCCATGCTCAGGGTCATAAAGGGTCGACCTCTAAACTTTTCAGCCCGATTGGACCATATTTGGCCTCGTTAAGCCGCTGCTAAAACATTAAGTCCAATAACAACTAGCTGAACGTCGATCATATAGCCGATAAATCTGTGCTTTGATAACCTCAAACATCAATGCACATCACTACAAAGGTGCAAATGGATTACTTTTGGAGTGCCACGTGCCCCTTGAATCTTCTGGTTCTTCTTGCTTGCTAGTGCTGATTGCGTCTAGATGTTTTGGGCAATCACTTCATCTCTTAATAAGCATTAAAGTCTGTTTTTGTAATCTTTAGTTTGTTACAACATTCATTTCTAACCATGGAGTTATAAATTCCTAAATAAATGAATATAATGCTAAAAATTCTACATTTCCAAATACATGTTATTGTTGCTGCCCACAGATGTCCGCTGAACAAACTCGTAATGACATCATTTGTCTACTCAGAAGTAGATGGCCACGCTGACGCTACATTGTACTCGATGTTCCAATTTTCTGACGGTACACAAATTCACTTCCAATGCGACGTAGGCTTGTGCAAAGGTAAACACCCACTGAATAATTCACTTGTAATTTTGAATATGACAGAGTCGCATGTCCAATAGCTGTATTGTCTGACATGAGCTGTCAATGGAAAAAAGTCCTCAGCAAAGCCTGTACAGTTCATTACAGATGTATATTGTGTTTTCAGGAGGATGTCCAGAATTGAATTGTGATGACAGCTTTCCTGTCCAAGCACCAACTGATGGAGGAGTTGTTGTAGCGTCAACAAGTGTGTTTGTCCTTCAACCTGGTGACCCAGCTGGTGAGTTGCATAACATTTTGACATTTTTAATCAGAAGTATCACCTTTTACATGAGGCATTTTGAATACTTGGTTTACTCATAGAAGTTTTAGTGGCATCCGCATGACAATGAGGCGTCTTATGGGTTGGCTACTATCAAGCATCACATTTGCTATTGTTAGTCCAGCATGTGCCTGCAAAGGTAGAAAAGATGGTGCCCTGTGGCAGAACTGATTGATTTTTTTGACAGAGTAGCAGTCATGGATGAAAATATTATGGTTGGCATAACATTTCTGAAGAAGCATTTTGTGGAAAATACAACCCCACATGCCTAAATTGCCAAAAAAACATTTTTCAAAAAGCACATATCCAACATAACTTATATGTATTACGCCCTGTTTACTAATAATAATATTACTAACAGTATTACTACTATTTGCCCCTTTTTAGTAGTAGAAAAATGTCTAAAAATTTGAAATTTTCTTCAGGGACCCCTTTTGTTGATTAGTTGATCCTCGAAACTTTTCAGCCCAAAAAGTAGGTCTTTCAAAAAACGTATTTTTGAGATTGTGGCAATATAGGCATGTGGAGTATCATTTTCCACTAAATTGTGGACACTGAATCCTCTAAGATATGTCCCAGACCTTTTGGCGCTCGCTGGAAGTAGTTATGGTTCAAAATGGGTATCTATGTACCTATTCTGGAAATGGGTTTCCAAGATTTATGGTACCTATGCGTGTGGCGTATCTTTTTCCGCTAAATTTTGGACGTTGAATCCACAAAGATATGTCCCTGACCTATTGGCACCCACCTGAAGTAGGCATGGGTCCAAATGGGTATCTGTGTACTTATTTTGGATATGGGTATTCAAACATTTCGATACCTAGGCGTGTGGAGTATCATTTTCGATTAAATTTTGGACACTGAATCCATTAAGATATGTCCCAGACCTTATGGCGCCCACCGGGAGTAGGTATGGGTCAAAATGGGTATCTAGGTACTCATACCTCTATAGGTATCTATGTACCTATTTTGGAAATGGGTTTTCAGGATTTTTGGTACCTAGGCGTGTGGGGTATCATTTTCCACTAAATTTTGGACCCTGAATCGATTGGAATGGGCTAAAACACTTCACACCCACTGTTTTCCCCCGTTGTCTACCAACCTTTGCAACACTTGATATTGATCGATTGATTGATGTAAACATTATCTTTTCTGATTGATTTTGTATCATGAAGGGAGATGATGATCAAAAGTTGTACATTGGGTAGTTTTGGCTGGGCTAGGGTTTCCTGAAATTGATTTTTGTTGAATACGGTTGATTTGTTGAGGAACCTCACTCGTCATTCTATACTATAGGCCGTTGTTGACGCCCTTCGACACGATGGATTTCGCGAACTCACGAAGCATTATCGTGAGAATGGCTCTCGTCTTCATAGTTCCCTTCAATAGTTCTCCACTAACGGTAGTCGGCCGCTCCGCTCGATCCCATTATACAGAAAGGAATCCTATTGAACAGTACAATGTCGAAGGGGGTTTCTAACAACGCGGTACTCTTCGCGGAATGCGACTGAGAAAACTGCTTCTTCTCAAAATGGGCGGGCAAGTTCCTCGGTTTTGAATCGAGTGTCGAACGTTGGTTGTTTTCTTTTTCTTCGTCGTTCGGACCATTTGAGGCAAACCGCAATCCTCCTACGCCAAACAACTTGACCGTTCTGACTGGACCGACTACTGAGCTGGCAGGAGAGCTCATACTGGGGCCAATTCCAGTTCAGGTCCATAAGTACAGTATGGATTGACTTAAGAATAGTACATACTAAGAATAGTATGTGAACAGTTTTCGTGGTTACAAATACGATGATGACGATTCGGTTGTGGTTGCCATCACATCATGATTCAAAGAGACGGGCGTGTACAGAGTGTCCCACGATGCGACTTTTTGCATAAAAACATCAATTTTAGAGGTGGAGTAAAAATTATTTTGCTATAGATGCAGAAAAGTTGCCTCTGGCGTACGATGACACCTCTAACTATCAGTTCGACTGGTACGCATGCGTCATCTGTCACCTTCAAGAGACGCGAATTACCGGTTAATTTAAGACCTGAGCGATTGTCGCGGTTTCATCACCGACAATCGCCTCAGCGAAAGATTTTCTTCACGCTCTTGTGTTTGTCGTCTGGGAGAACAAAGGGCTTTCGTCTTGAAAACCATGTCACAACGGGCGAAGCGGTTATAAAGCAAATGAGAAAATCGACCAGGATGAGTATCGAGCGTCGACAGAAACACGATATTCACCAGGAAGCGCGAACAAAAAATACCAACAGCCAAGAGGATGGCAGATTTCTGAACTCACGTCGGCAATGCCCTTGAGACCGTTGCCTCTTGTGACTAAATCAAACGAAGGCTTTTCTTTTCGTGAAGAAATCACCCACCCGTGATACATTTCCTAAAAGATTCCACTCCGATAGAAGAAAACAATATTAGGCCAAGAAGGAAGACATTGAGCAAATAGATTGTGTCAGATGCAAAATCCAACCTGCGGGATGCAGGCAAAACAGGTTTTCTAATCGTGTTTCTGCCAACTTATGTGACAGTATGACAGTGTGAACATGACTCAATCACTTTATAAGATAAGAACATTTTCTGATTATCTAAATCTATTGGTTGGTTAGTCCTAGAATAATCAACTGTTTTCATGCAGAATGTTAACCACTCAGATTTGCCCAAAAAAATGCTTTCTGGGCGTTTCAGTGTGTCTAGATCAAAAAAGTCAAACGTCCGTCCGATTTTGGTAGTAGAAAATTTTCTAGAAATCTGAGATTTGGGAGGGAAGGGAGAGGGATCAAAATGTGTGTTTGAAAAATGGATTTTCCAGATTTTTGGCAATGTAGGCTTGTGGGGTATTATTTTTCACTAATTTATAGACGTTGAATCCAATAAAGTGGGTCCCAGAACGATTAGCACCCACCAGAAGAAGTTATGGCTCAAAATAGGTATCTATCCACTAATTTTGGAAATGGGTTTTCAAGATTTCTGATACCTAGGCGTGTGGGGTATCATTTTCCACTAAATTTTGGACGTTGAATTGATTACCTTTACAAGTGTGGGCCCCACACTAGGTACTTGAAAATCTCAAAAATCCACTTATGAATTAGATAGAGATACGCCCATTTTGACCCAAATCCCCCTCCAGTGGGCAACAATCGGTCTGGGACCCGTTTGAAGGAATAACCATCCAAAATCACCATTTCCTAGGGATTATTCATGTCGAGCTTGATTAAGGCAACGAAAATCTCATTTCAACAGTTTCAACAGCGGTGAAGCTGAAGGCAGTGAGACAGGAACCACGCTTCTCCCATTTCATTAACCTATTCCGGATACAGGCTACCGTGTCTGTCACATTCCCAGCCCGCTTGATCACAAATACTAAATGTGTACAACCTCTAGAAGATCACTGAGGCATTTCTTTAATCCAAAATAGCGTGATTTGGGATGAATAGTTTGATGGTAAATAGGTGATTGTCTTTAATTTGTACCGAATTTCTTTCTATGGATAGTATGGACGTCTTTACGAGTCAAATTCCAATGAAACGGCGACTGAAAGGGCTCTTAGTGAAGGATAAACTTGTTCACCTTCACGAGAGCTGAGAAATCAGAACAAAATACTAGAAGCGATTTTAGAGGAGAGTCACCCTCGGTGTATGAGCAAAGAGTAGCAAATGGCGAGATCAATAAGGAGATGATTTCGTCAGGACATATAAGAAGTTAGTAAAAGCCTTGTTCCCAGAAGCGTTTTGTACAGAGGATGTGCAGTCGCTTTGCGCAGGAACTATTGGTAGGCATTCCCTACCAAATTTCCAAGGTCACAGGTATCCCCAACTACCCACAGTCTTCCACAAACTCGCCCAGAATAAAGCTGGCACGAAGCTTACCCTGAAACCCACCACCCTTTCATGCCCAGCACTCCCAGGTGGGTCAAGTGTGAGGGATATTGGCCAGTCGTGAAGCAGATAACCCTGTGGCTGAAGAGTCTCCTGAAGCTCTGCGCAGGAAGGAACTATTAGTAGGCTTTCCCTCCCACCAGATTTCTGTGTCCATGGGCATCCTTCACTATCCACAATTTTCCCCACCTCGCCCAAATAACACTGCTGGCACAAAGCTCACCCTGAAACAAGCCACCCATGCTTGCCCAGCACTCCCAGGTGACCCAAATGTGATTGCCAGTCTTGAATCAGATAACCCTGTGGCTGAAGAGTCTCTTGAAGTGCAGTTGATCCATGTGGGCAAGCTCATGAGAAGATAATGTGCCAAACTTAGCAGTCAATCCCCATCAGTCCTGCAGCTGATGGCAACCTCCATATCAAAGACACACTGGGTGTCCCACAGCTGCCTAATCTGGTTATATAATCTTGAGCCACTTCTTGGCTTGGAAAAAAGACACTCTGTGCTCATTCTTGGCAAGCAATTGTGGAACCTTGAGCAACCATAAAATGGCACCCCTCAGCACATGGATGCTGTTGCAGCTGTTGATGGTACACCCACCTCAGCATGCATCACTGAATTGGGAGTACCTAGGGGGTAGCAGGACGCACCTAAACATATCAACCTGCACTTGCTCCAGCTTTTCTTATACTCAGAACATGGAATAAGTATTTACATATAGTATTTATATTTAAATACTTATTCCATGTACTCAGAATTGAGTTCCGCAGGCTCTTAACAAGAAGGGATAAAATGAATTCTGCCTATCATTAGCAAACTGACAAGAGCAGATAACAGCTGATATCAATCCCCTCATGTCTGCCATGATAATAAGTGTTGCCAACACAAAATTATATCAAGGGTTCAAGTTTTAGTTATCCTTTCCCCCACCAGGTGGGTGGTAGGCACTTTTGCTGGTTGATTTCAAAATAAGTGCCCCCTCTCCCACTTTCACAGAGATGAAAATGGAACATAGGGCGTCCCTGGACGCCTGTGTTAACATAGACGGGTTGTGTTTGGACTCTTTGGAAAGCCTCTTACTAGCTTATCACAACTTTGATAAAGTCCCAAAACCCAAAAGTCCCAACCTGCAAAAAAAAAAAAAAATATTTTTAGGGGTGGGCCAATCAATTTTGGAGTGGTGAAAAATATGTTCTCTCATACGTGCTCTGGGACTCGACAGAGGCTTTTCAATAGCAGATACAGTAACTATGGCCTGATAACCCAGTTATGAAAAATAATGTCATGTTAAAAAGAAATAACCTTTTTTTTCAATCAAAACAAGAAGGAAAACTTCAGGATTGTCTATTGAATCGAACGGTTGACGCAAAGGGAATCCGAGTGAAAAGAAGAGAAGAAACTACAAATGTGTAGGAGAAAACGTGTGAAAGCGTGAACTTGAGGTGTTCTGCGAATAATACGACAATGGGAGCAAAAGAGTTGGATGACTCGTCTGAAGAATGAAATAGAACAGACTCCAGGGTGGCGAAGACGAAAGAAGGGAATGGAGAAATGAAAGGATTTTTACCTAGGTCTTCTAGGCCGTTACTATCACGAATTGGGTGCGTTACAAAATAGTAGGCGTATTCGGGGTCTTTTAAATCGAACGTCGAATAGTTGAAGTGAAGTACAACGTCAATGCGCATGCGCCATGTGAGCGTTTGGTTCAATAAACTGTCTCTCAGAGATTCAAATTATTGATAATTGCTACATAATAAGTAACAGGCAGCACAATTGCGGGTGGAATCATATTCATGTGACTTG
This sequence comes from Cyrtorhinus lividipennis, assembly GCA_019603395.1. Lineage (NCBI taxonomy): Eukaryota > Metazoa > Arthropoda > Insecta > Hemiptera > Miridae > Cyrtorhinus > Cyrtorhinus lividipennis. The sequence goes on from CM034009.1 coordinate 117,884, forward strand.
TGCATAGTGTCTGTGCAGGATGCCAAATGTGGACGGCGGATGACATTAAATAGGTGAAAATGAAACAAAATTTTACGATTTTTCAGGGAACTAGGCTTCTGGGGTGCATTTTCCACTGAATTTCGTACGCTGATCCATTAAGATGGGTCTCGGACCAATTGGCGCCCATTGGGATGAGTATGGTTCATAATAGGACCCAAACCACCTATTGAATGACATTTGACGATAACCCCTTGAAAGCTCTTTCAGCTCTCGAAATAGTGCTAAAATTATATAACGGCTTTGATCGACCAACTGTTTTAAGACAACGCATCGCAGGAGTGGCCAATGGGTGAAGTTGTTCTGTGCTTTGTCCACGTACCGATAATACCGGAGGTTGTCAAGGCTGCGGCGCCCACAGTGATATCGATTTCTTTTTCAATATTCAACCTCCAGAGCGGCCTTTGAAACCACTCGAGCGGTGCAAAAAGAGTTTTCAATCGTTTTTGATGAGAAAATAAGTTGAAAATCTTTTGAGGACAAAATAATAGTTGTGCGATCATCTTCACTTTGGAAAATACCTATTTCGCCCTATACCCTCTTCCGGTGAGGAGCATTTGATTTGGGACCCTTCTCATTGGATTCAGTCCAAAATTTAGTGGAAATGATACCCCACACCCTAGGTTCCAAAATCTCGAAAACACACATTCAAAATGGGTAGATAGTACCCATTTTGACCCATAACCTCTTCCAGTGGGCGCCAATCGTCCCAGGACCCGTCTCATTGGATTCAGCATCCAAAATTCAGTGGAAAATGATACCCCACTTGCCTAGATCGCCAAAAATCTCGTAATCCATTTTTCAAAATTACATTTTGACCCCTACCCCCCTTAAATTTGGTCGACCACCCACGCCTTTTTTTGATGTAGAAAACAGTACACTGCTCACCAATTTTAGCGGCAGAAATCATCAAAACTCGTCAGCAACACAGAGACCAGAACCAGATAGGAGGGTTTGTTATCGTGTTACTATCTCTAAACTACGTATGGAGTCAGCAACACGATAGCAAACACCTCTCAAAATCTGAAGGTTTTCTAAACCTATTTTTCTTTCTGAAGGTTTTCGTGTTTCTGCCAACTTATTGACACTAGCATGACAGTGATGAACATGACTAAATTTCTTTATAAGAAAAGTGTAACGGGGCGGCAGAGTCCAATCGCCCCGTCAAGAAACTTCGGCGGCGGGGTACGGATCGACCCCTCTCCTCTCCAAGCGCCTGACCCAGCTGGGCGAAAGGCGTGTCCTCATTGGATTGGTTGGGCGATGGGCGGCGCGAGACACCCAGGGAGGAGTAGGAGGGGAAGGCGACTTGACGAGCGGACTGGGAAAGGCTCGAAGTCAGTCGTGTACGAACTCAGTGAAACGAGGTGGCCTGAAACGAGGTGGCCCCCCTGCTCGCATAATCTCGAGAGGCGAGCGAGGCAGGGGCGGGGCGAACAACCTGTTTCGGGGCGGGACAACCGGAGCGGAACAACCCCAGCGAAACAACCGTTTCGGGGCGGAACAACTGAAGCGGAACATCGAAGCGAAACAACGACCGTAGCAAATCAACCCCTTGTGAAGCTGGTGTTGTGAACGTGACCTGAGGGAACAGTGTATCGTGGTTCCTTCAGGGTGAGAACTCGGGAATTGGGAGATCAGCCATTCCTCTCCCGAAACAGTGGGCCCTTATACGAACTGAAAATCCCCGTGCGGACCCGAGTGTTGATCCGTTCGCGCCCGATTCGACGCCAATAGTCCAGGTTTCCCACGCACCGCCAGTCGTCGGACCTCCGTCGGAAAGAGTCTCGCCTCCTCCGGCCTGGACGGCGTTCCCCTGACCGAAGCCGAGCAGCGAAGAGAACATCACCCTGTTGTCTCCATCCGAAGGAGTTGGTACACGTAAGTGGCGAAATAACTCTGTTTCGTACCCTCGCAACGCGAAAGTCGATCCTAAATCTGGCCCAAGCCCTGACGTTTAGTCTCCAGAAAGCTGATCATAGTTGTAGATTGTGACCGTATTATTTAGCATGTCGTCTGTCTGCGTTAGGAAAAGAAAGGAATTAGGGGAGGACGCTACAAATCACTTTCATTTTACCGTCTGTTAAATCAAACATTCCGAGCCTTCAGCTATTCCATAATTCATTTGGCCCTCAGCCCTTCACTTTTGCCTACTCAATAATTAGTTTACGTAATAGTCAATATCCTTCTCGGCCGAGGACATTCCGTATTTTATTTCTGTCAATTGCGTTTATTATAGTCAATATTGAACCCTTGTCTTTTCAATCACGAAACCCCATTCCTCAGAGCTTGTAAATTCAGGTGTACTTGGCGTCCATGACCGCCCATTGCAGACATTCCGGACG